>JAEIII010002634.1:0-16692 GCA_018905755.1 Drosophila ohnishii | reverse complement strand
GTTTTTTTATTGTGCATATGAAGGAGAGCACCAAGGAGAGAGGGCCACGCAGGAAGTGACGTATTTATCAAGATCGAGATTGTCACATTTTGGCAAATAAATTTCACTTGATCCGAGCCACACGGTCCGCTGCCGCCTGCCTGCCTGCCACTCGGTTAAAATTAGATCGGAATTAATTTACTTACTTTTTACAGCCCCGAAAGTGACCAATTGTTGCACCCACAAAAAGCAAAATGCAATTCGCCGAGAGACAAATAAATGCTAATTGAGCGGGACAAATTCGAGGGAGCGAGTGAGAGCAGGGAGGCTGTCGTCGCAAATGCTTCGGCCTTTGTTTTCCATTGCGACGTCATTAAATTGCAGTTAATGTGGCAAAAGGCGCAACAAAAGTCAATGTCAAACGGCAGCTGCTCTCGTTTTTGCCCAGGTAACGAGGCAGAGGGGTGTAAAGAAGGACAGAGGGAAAGTGGAAAGTTACCAAGGTGCGTGTGTTTCGGTGCGCGGGAAAAATCAAAATGCATTTCCGCAACAAATCGCCGCTTGACGGCAATTACAGTCAACACGAGCGGTGATTTGTGACTATCGAATGGCAAATCTATCTCTATCTAATACCCTGTAGACCACCAGGCAGTTTACGACTTTTTTTATAGAGTCGTTGGCCATTTATCTGATGGAAAATGCCTGGGAAAATACTAGTTCGCGCGTTGTTGCGGTTACAGAAACATGTGGTTTTCCGCCAAATACAAAGGACTTAATGGCTACCATTTAGCCATGACATTGTTGCAATTTGTTGCCATATTTTCGCTGAGCAAATAACAAAATGGCGTGTAAAAAATACTATGAAAGGTTTCTTATAATTTTTGATTGGTTATGTAATAAAAATTCGTAAAATTTTGTTTGAAATTATATGAAATCTATAAGAAAACAAATTTTTAAAGAAATATGTGTATGGTCCTAAATAGTTATGGTTAAAAAAAGTCTTATTTCCTCCTCAGTGTACCAAATATCCTTAAAAACTAATGACATCAAATTAAAATAATGAGGTTAAAAATAGAATGCGCCTGCACCTTTTACCGCTTTATCAGCTAGCCGAAATCAACGTGGCCGCCGTGGGAATGTGTGGGCGAATGAATGCATTTCATGAATGGCAAAATAAAGAAAAGCAAATTCGACTAGCGTGTTGACAAAAGGCGCTCGGCAAACGTCACGCGATTTTCCCGATGGCAATCAAGCTGGAAGAAATGGCAAATAAAACACCGCACATGTGACAAATTGCGCGCACTGGTGACCCCAATAAAGGCGCTGCAATTACACAGAGACACAATTACATTAGGCGACGGGGTTAACGGGCATCGGTGTCGGGCCGCGGTGTGACTGCAATTCTGCAAATTAAAATCCAATCGAATCAATTGAAGAAGCTAACATGTGATTGGAAGCAAGCAATTCAATTAAGTTGTCAGGCGCCGGCAGCGTTATGAGCATTCAATCAGGACAAGCTATTCAAATTAATACATTTTAATGGTTTTATCAAATCGCAAGAAATTCAAAAAGTAACCGATTTTGGCGCTCATCGAATGTCAAACTCTGGCAACGCCACACATATGACAGTTGGCTGTGCTACAAAGCTGTTTTCCCAACTGTCTCATTTATTTCGTTAAAATTTGTCTGGCACTCGTTGCGTTATTTGATTTGTTATAAAATTTGTGTTTGATTTTTATAAATTTATTCCATTTCTCGGTCAAAGTCTGCCGAAGCTACCGTGCTAAACGCAACATTTGCAGTCAAGTGGCATCACTGGCAATAAGTCGCCGAGCTGCAAAAGGGTGAAAGAGCAATTTGAGACCAACGCTGTATAGCCGAAAATCATTACAAGCAATAGGTGTTCCGTCAATGTTATTCAATATTAGAATCCATTTCTTTGATAGTTCAGCTATTGAAGAGGTTTTTGAATACTTACTCGATTTTCCCCGGATTCGCGGCTTCTTGGCGCTGCCAGACTGTCTTACAAAGTATATGCAACTATCCTTATTTTCTCATCTCATCTTTATATTTGCAGTTTTTTCTATGAAAATTATTTTCTACTCCTATCTTAACGAAGAATTTCTTAAGAAAATTAAGTTTTCCGCCTCTACTTTCCACTTTCCTTTGTGGATTTTCTTGAGAACCCGTATGTTGGTATATTTCTGGAAGCTTGTTGGTATGTTTTGATGGCCCAGGCCTGGCCACACTGAAAACGAAGAGAACGCAGCGCAGCCGAAAAAAAATTAAAGCAGCACGCGATATATTTTTTATTTTCAAAGGTTATAGCCACACTTAAAGGCATCCGCCGACCACAGACGAGGGACAAAAGTGCCGGCAAGCCGTAAGTTAATAAACCTTTGCAGCCAATTGCGTATTACAGCCGCGCGAACCGAATTGAAAATTTTGCAAGAACCGAAAAAAACGAAAAAATTTTGCACATCGTCGGCGGCGGCGACGTTGGCGGCGCTGCTTCTCTGTCGCGGCAGCGGCCGTGGCGGCGCAGCAGCAAAAGGGAGCAGCTGAAAGATGAAAAATGAGAAATAATGAGAAAAAGAATCGGTGGGTGCCCGTTTAAATGGATTTTCGAAGAATAGAGGTGGAAAGTGTGGAAATTATGTGTAAATTCGATATGTAAATTCGGCATGTGCCGTGAACTGGTGTGCGTGCGTAAAATTCTTATTGGAAAAGCGTGCTCATCGGTGTGAACGAACGAGCGAAACATTTCGGCGGCGGCGGTGGCTGTGAGAGAGAGCGAGAGAGCGGGCACACGCTTTTTTTAAGGTGGTGTGTGTTGAGGACACACACAAAAGAAAGACAAAGAAGAAGAGGAAGCACTAGGCCGCAGCGCTGCCGGCTAAAGCGCTGCTCTGTCGCTGTCGCGGCCGCTGCCCCCGCCAGCGCCGCAGTTGCTGCATTTTGTTTAGCCAGGAATTTCTTGCCCCCAAAATAACTTCAAAAATTTTTGATTGCCATTGGGCCGCTGCTCCCCCGTATGTCAAAATATATTCCGGGGGGGGAAAAGTAGTATTGGGAAAATACTTCCACCCCGTGCGACTGTGCGTGTGTGTTTTGTTGTTTATCGCTTTGCATTTCGATTCGCAGGCAACATCTAGCAGAAAAGCAACACCAGCAGCAGCAGCAGAAGAGGAAGAAGCAGCGGCAAGCAAAAGACTGATTACAACGTAGCAGCAAGGAATTTAGAGCAGGAACCTCAGGATTCTGCTACTGCACTGAATTGTGGGTAAATCACAAGGATATCCCCGATAGCCAGCCAGCCCTATAACTGTTGTCTTCCAGGAACCGAGCGAGGGAATACAACAGCAAAGAAGGCAAACTGCATTCGACGGGGAAAAGTCGGGAGCTGAAGGGTTCGGAGGGACGGACGGCGAAGAACCACCAAAACAAAGCGGATAGAGCAGGGACTACAGTAGCAACAACAATAACAACAACAACAACAACGGCGAACAACATGGAAGATCTTCTCGTGGAAGTTCGGCTCGAGAATGGCGCCTACTACAAGGTAAGCTGGAAAATTATTAAATAGAAGAATTAGAAGCCATAGCGGAAATCGAGCGAAGGGGAGTTGGGGCGGCAGCTGCCTCAGTTTCTAATTTCGTGGATTTTAGCTTTATTTCTATAAATAACCGCAACATTTTGAGTGGAGTCTCGACATCATTCACCACCACCATCACTAACACTAACACCAACACCGATACCAATGCACTACCACCAACGCAGGCACGCACACTGCGCGGCACGGCGCGAAGCAACGCAGCGCGACGCGACGCGACGTCTCTGCCCGCGTTGTGGGGGTGTCGGCGTCGCTGCTGGCTGCGACAGAGCCTGACGTCGTCGGTCATTCGGTTTTGTTGTTTTGGTGATTTCCCTTTTAAAACAAGAATCTAATTCGACAAAGAGATAAGACGATTAAATCATCCAAAATTCGCGATAAAAATATGTGACACTATAATTGTGGATTAAAGGGAAAATAAGCCATTTAGTAACTTGGGAAATGGTGTTAGCTTATAGTTTTGTCCAAGCTATCACGATTTGCGTTCCTTTGCTATATAATAAAAAGTTTATGGTTATTTTATTTCCCATATAGTAATTTCTTAAATAATATCTGTTTGCTGTTTATTCCTTATTTAGTTGCAAAATAGAAATATTTAGTTAGAATGCTTCACTATTTGCTATAAAAGGACAAGGGTTATGATATTCAAGGCTTGTATGGGTTTTAAATTAGGTTAGAATTTTAGTCTACTGTGGGTTTTAAACGTTTATTTTCTTTCCTCTTTTTCTTTTCAATTAAAATAAATAAATAAATAAAGACTGTGGTAACGTAAAGCCTTTTTAAAGTGTTTATAAATGATATCTAATTGCAGTTTACATCTTTAGGATTTAATCAGAAGCAAGAATTAAAATAAACACCTTTGGCTTAAAAGATAACAAGTTTACGATAAACTAACATTACTATTTTGATTTTATGATATTAATTTACTAGGAGTTTTCTCAATCTATTTAAAAAATTAGTCATCTTAAATATAAATTAGATTTGTACATATGAATTCTTTACTTTGAATTAACCATCATTTAGAAATACAAATGCAATTACTAATTATATTTAGATTTCTGGACTTATTTTTGTTTTACCAGTTGAAAAACTTATTCTATCGTATCATAAATATTTATTATATATTTTTATTGACTTAATAGCCTTTTATACACTCAAGTTTAAAGTATCAATAGATACTCCACACTACATCAATCAATCTATACCTTATTGATTGATCTACGTGGTCCTTGATTCGTGGAAAGCTCTGGAAAACTGATAAGTTAGTGCTGAATATTCAGCATAGCTCCGCCTTTGATTACAGCGCTCGTAAACAAATACAGTGTAAATACTCGTTCGCCAGAGAGAGACTTCCCTCATCAGAATGATGATTCAGCAGCACACTCGTTCTCTGCTGTTTGCATTTCGGATACGGTTCCACACTCGCTCTTATCAGAGATATAGGAACGTTTTTATGTCAGTCGCTTCGGGGCGATCGTAAAAGTATAATTTAAAATAAATGCATATAGAAAATAATACCGAGACAGATAGATGTGGAATATCAAAGACAGCAAAGCCACATTAATGACACACATTTTTTCTGCTTTATCTCTTCTTTCCTCTGTATACCTCTGGCTCGCCCTGTCAATGGACTCGTCCTACAACTACAACTACTGCAACTGAAATGAAAAACTACTACAACAACTACAGGGCCAGGTGACAGCTGTCGGCGATGATGGCATCTTTGTGGATGTGGACGGGTAAGTTTTAGTTTTTCTTTTTTTTTCGGTTTCAACAAACAAATCTGCGAACAGGACAACAAACCAGCGACAACAACCAAAAACTTGTAAAACGTATTTTCTAACTAATTTGCAACCATTAGTACAATCGGAGGAGCGGCAGCCACCGACCACTGAGAAAAGCGTCGTCTTCTTGGCATCGAAATTAGAAATTAGAGATGCTGGGCACGCATCATTTATGTCGTCTATCGTCCACCCATCCGCCGCTTCCTCCGGTCTTGCCCCCTCCCTCTATCTTAAATGTTTAATTTGGCGCAACTTGTTAAACGTTGCAGTTGTAGAAGCAATAATTACACTTGAAAACACAGTCGTATGATTATAATATTTAATAATCAAGGAGGAGAAGAAAAATATTTTTTAATGGATATATATTGTATTTATTTTGTAGGTTTTAAGTGAAAATTTCATCTAATATTTAACTTTATTCAGTTTTAACTCAATTCATTTATTAAGCAATCATTCAAATCCATAAACAAGATAATAAACAGAAAAGTTTTTGCTGTCAGCTAGTGTTACAGTTCCTTCTTGGCGGCGCAAACAAAAAAACTGCTGACTGTCGGACTGACTGACCATCACGATCCAAGACTCTTGTCCGCCCCACTGACAAACAAACAAACACACAACTTCCACAGAAGCCATCATTTTGCACTGCAGCTTATAGAAGGAGGAGGAGGGGATGGCTTCCATCTCTGCCAAAGCTGTCAAGTGCGAACGACAAATGCCACTAAGCAGCGGCGGCGGCGGCCATCGTCAAAGGCGCGACTATTTTTAATCGCGGAAAGAAACCATTTATATTTATTTATTTATTTCAAACTCGGTTATGACGCTGCGATCAGGCAGCTTGTAACGCCAGGGAAACGCAATCAGATCTATTTGTGGATATTTTATGGATGCCCTAATCATCATTAAAATGGCTTGTTTGGACTTTAGCTTGGAGTTAATTTTTATTGCAGTGTTTTAGGATAAAAAAAGTATACATTTGTTTAACGGTTTTGTAAATGAGTATCTCAAGCTGCCTGATTTTAAACTTTTAACATATTTTTTGTGAAAATATTATATATTTTAATTTTAGTTTATCTTAGTAAAAGTGTCACAGAAACATACTCAATATAATAGTATCAATGTATCGAAACTATCGTAATTTTAAATGTATTCAATATTTAAATGTTGTTATTTTCAAAAAATATTCGAAAAAGTTTATTTAATAGTTCAATTATTTATCGATTATTTTTTTCTAATCGCAGATAACAATGTCGATTTATATATCGACTTTTCCGTAAAATATCGATAAAGGAACGATATTTTCTGTTATTTTGAAACCTAAATACTTGAATGTACTCCACACCTAGCGACTTTAGGAACCTCCTCTCTGTTTATTAATTCTTAAAATATATATCTTGGAATTTCTGACACTAACATGCATATATCTCATCCAATTTGGTTTCTAAAACTTTGATTTATTTTTATTGCCACAAGATTTCTTATGACTTATGGTCTACTTCAAGTTCGACTGTAGTTGTCCATATTTTAGGCATGATTTTCTATTTTTAGCTATGATCTTTTTAGTTAAAGAATTCCTTTACAGAATAATCAAATAAAAGTTGTATTTATTTAAATTCAATTTAAAGAGCATTAAAAAGTCGATCATCCAAAATTAATTGTTCCCATTTTTATACCTATTCTTTTTTAGTTTTCTTATTTTTATTTTATGCTTGCAGTTCTTGTGACATTTTTGGAACGAAAGTTGGCCGCCTTTTTTAATTTAATTTTTGTTGTTTTGTCTTCCATCTCTCACGAGATCCACTTGAGCTGAGAGCAGCTGGATCTAAATTTAGTTTGCGCCACTATCCTGCCGGCACGACTGTTGCTGCTGGCTGTGTGGCATTTCCGATTTGTGTCTCGTGGTCGGGACTCGGGATGGGAATGGGATTGCCACTGGGAATCGGAATCGCTCTATGGTGGCACCCCCACAATGGTTGTTGTTGATATTTGTTGCTGCGTCTCTTGGCCCTCGGCCAGCAGAGCAGTTGCCGTCGCTGGCTCGGCCTCAGCCTCTGCCACAGTCTCTGCTGGCGCTGGGAAACACCTGTCCGCGAACTATCTTAACAAATGCACCTTAATTAATTAATTGAATCTTCTCTCTCTGCTCACGCATTGTTGCAGCGTGCCCGAGGTGATGAAATATCCATTTGGTAACGTCCGCCTGCCACCCGAGGAAGCTGTTGAGGTGACTGCACCGATCTTCGAGGAGGGCATGGAGGTGGAGGTGTTTACGCGCACAAATGAGCGCGAAACGTGCGGCTGGTGGGTGGCCATCATCAAAATGCTTAAAGCGGACATTTGTGCGGTGGCCTATATCGGTTTCGAGACGCCCTACACCGAAATCTGCGAACTGGGCCGACTGCGCGCCAAGAACTCTAATCCGCCAATTACAGCCAAGTCCTTCTATCAGTTTACGCTGCCCGTTCCCGAGGAATTGCGCGAAGAGTAAGTCCATACAAGGCCATTAAAGAAGCTTTATTAAATTCCAATTCCTACGTTTATGATTTAGAGCTCAGAAGGATGGTATACACAAGGAGTTTCAGCGCAGAATCGATGCCGGCGTCTGCAATTACAGTCGCGACCTGGACGCCCTGATCGTCATCTCCAAGTGGGAGCACACTCAGAAGCGTGCCAGCATGCTCAAGGATATGCATTTTCGTAATCTCTCACAGAAGGTTTGCTGCTACCCAAAGTCCTTTTGCGGCTATTAGCTGAATAAAATCTGGTTTGTTCTCAGGTTATGCTGTTGAAAAGGACTGAAGAAGCTGCTCGTCAGCTGGAAACGACTAAACTGATGAGCCGTGGGTAAGTTTAAAGACTCTTACAGGGTGTTATAATTTTTAGTGAGAAGTTGGCATGGCGCAGTAAAGCCGTTAAATATTTCTGGTCTACCTTGAGAATATTAAGATTTTATTTAGTAATGAAGTCATTTGATACCCTATAAATCATATACATTCTTGATCAGCCATGTTTGAGAAAACAATAAATCTTAAATTTTTTTTAAAGTTTATAAATGGTTGTTACATCGTCAAAATTCTCCAAAATTAAAAAAAAAAAATATTTTACAACAACTCAAAACCGCATTCTGAATTTATATTAAGGCACTTTTGGCTTAGTTGTGGTAGACTTCAAATTCGACCCCTGACCCGAAGTGAATTCAAACTTTGGCTTGCTTGTTTTATATATATTATATATTGTTATTTAATTTTTATTGCAGAAACTACGTTGAGGAGTTCCGTGTGCGCGAGGATCTCATGGGCCTGGCCATTGGGTCGCATGGCTCGAATATACAGGCAGCACGCACGCTGGTCGGCGTCACCAATATCGAGCTGGAGGAGAAGTCCTGCACATTTAAGATCAGCGGCGAGACCGAGGAGTCCGTGCAGCGTGCCCGTGCCATGCTCGAATACGCCGAGGAGTTCTTCCAGGTACCCAGGGAACTGGTGGGCAAGGTGATCGGCAAGAATGGACGGATCATTCAAGAGATTGTGGACAAGAGCGGAGTGTTTCGAATCAAGGTGAGTGCTGTGAGTATTGTGCTCTATACGCGGGCCAGTCCTAATCTTTTCCGGGCAGATCGCTGGCGACGACGAGCAGGATCAGAATATACCACGCGAGCTGGCGCACGTACCCTTTGTGTTCATTGGCACCGTGGAGAGCATTGCGAATGCCAAAGTGCTGTTGGAGTATCATCTGTCGCACCTGAAGGTTTGTTATTCTTTAGATAAATCTCATCAAAACGTGCGATTCCCAACGTATTTTAATCTGTATATTTGTAGGAAGTGGAACAGCTGCGCCAGGAGAAACTGGAGATCGACCAGCAGTTGCGCGCCATCCAGGAATCCTCGATGGGGTCCACACAGAGCTTCCCCGTCACGCGGCGCTCTGAACGCGGCTACAGCAGCGACATCGAGTCTGTGCGCTCCATGCGCGGCGGCGGCGGTGGGCAGCGTGGCCGCGGACGTGGACGCGGTGGCGGCGGTCCTGGTGGCGGTAACGGTCTCAACCAGCGCTATCACAACAATCGGCGCGACGAAGACGACTACAACTCCCGGGGCGATCATCAGCGCGACCAGCAACAGCGTGGCTACAACGATCGCGGCAGTGGTGGCGGCGACCACAACACTGGAAACTATCGCGGCGGCGGCGGCGGTGGTGCTGGCGGACCCGGCAACAACAGGCGCGGCGGAGTGAACCGCCGGCCGCCACGCAACGAACAGCAGAATGGAGGCAGGGATTACCAGCACCACAACCACACCGAGGAGGCGCGAGAGACGCGCGAAGTGAGCAGTGTGGAGCGAGGTGAGTCCCGTGAATAATGCTGCCAATTAACCAATTAGCTGAACCAATTTATTTTGCGCGCACAAACAAGATACAAAGTGAATATTCTGAATTCCCCCCGATTCCGCCCGTAATTGGACTTCATGGGGACAAGAAGCACCCAAGAATCTATATGTACAGCAAGTTTGTTAGCTCTAAAAACGTATCATTAATTCTCGAATATGTTTAGGTTTCTTCTATTTCAAATAAATTTAATAAAGTCACATTAGTATTTTGGTTGATTTACTTTATCGAGTGCGTTTTTCACAGCGTTGCAGGAATTGGTTTTTAGAGGAGGGGAAAGGAAGAAGATTTTTAAGCTTTGGAAGACTCCTCTGAGAGGATAAAAAAAAGAGTAGTGGACTTTATTTTAGTATTGGTAATAGTTTATATTTCTGTCGATGATTGGTTGCTTTATTATCTGCAGTATTTATTATATTTCAAGTTTATTTTATTAACAAGTATTATATTATTAAAAGTTAACAACTTTTAAGGCAAGTTTAGGCCGCCAAATTCTTGTAATTGTGAGAGGGGCTTAAAAATTTTGATGTCTTATTGCCTGTTTTTGGAGGATACTGTTAGTACACCTACTATATACATACATATTTTATCCCCATCTCTTTAGCGGACAGCAACTCATCGTACGAGGGCAGCTCGCGGAGGCGCAGAAGGCAGAAGAACAACAATGGGCCCAGTAACAGTGAGTAAACAACGGAAAATGGCTTCTGGCTTACCTGATTTTGTATATCTTACCTGCGATTTAATAGCAAATGGAGCGGTGGCCAACAACAACAACAAACCCCAGTCGCAGCAACAGCAGCAGCCACAACAACAACAACAGCAGCAGCAGCCGCCGGCGCCTGCTAACAAAGGGGCGCTAAATGCTGGAGATGGCAGCAAACAGAACAGCGGCAATGCGAACGCCGCTGGCGGTGCGAGCAAGTCGAAGGATCCTTCGCGCAACGGGGATAAGCAGCAGGCGGGAGCGGGCGCGGGCGCGGGAACGGGCGTCCAGCAACAGCAGGCGGCACAGCAGCAGCAACCACCGCAGGCACAGGCCCAGCAGCAGCAGGCGCCACAGCAGCAGCCGAAACCGCGACGCAACAATAAGAATCGCACCAATAACCACACGGACCAGCAGCCTGGCCAGCAGCAGCTGACGGAGAACGTGAAGAAAGAGGGCCTGGTCAATGGCACGTCCTAAGCAACTAACATGAATGGAACGGGAGAAGGAGAACAACGGAGAAAACAATGTTGTACGTGAAGCGGATGCACAGGTCAATAAATATTCATGTTAACGACATGTTGAATATCGCCGCCACATTACATAACAACAAAACCACACCCAACAACAACAACAAGAACAAGAGAAACAGCCTCCAAACAGTCTGTAACATCAGCAGCCACTAACAAATTGTTTGAGAAACTATTTAAGAGTAACTAAGGAGAAGAGAAGTGAAAAATTATTATACATGAAATATGTAACATTTGTAAAAGCATATACTAACACACACCCCACACATACACACGCCGTTCGAATTATACACAAAACAAAAAGAAAGCTAAGAAATAAAAGAGAAAAATCATGCCTAGGCTTATATAATTTCAATTGAAGCGAATCGAAAGCTTCAATAACAATCAAAACTGAATTATATATTTATGTATAAAACAAATTCAAATTAAAAAATAACAAGCAAACGAACGAATCGAAGCAAAAATACTGAATATGTAAACTAAAGCGTTAACTCTAATCCGGGCAACTAGCGTAGTTTTTCAAAAGGAAAATCTAAAAGAAAACAAAAACAAAAAAAAGAGAAGAACCTGGCGGCGAAACGGCGCTTCTAAAGCGCCCTTCACCGCCGACAATTGAAATGTTTCTAGTTATATGCATATTATAATAAAAGAAAACAATATGATTGCATTTTTTGTTGTTTTGGTTAAATTAATAATTAATTTTTATTAAGTCTGTTCCGCCAAGTTTTTGTGTATAATTCGTGCATGCAACAACAACTTAATCGCCCGCCAGCAGGTTTAATCATACATTTTAACATTATATTTGTATTATTATTGTTTAGTTTACCATTATTGTAAATTTAAACAAATTTAAAAAACGCGCAACCAGAGACTTTGGCAGCGTTGAAAATTGTTTACATTGTTCGTTACAACATGGAAATCCTCTCTCTTATTTGTATTATGTTGTATTTATTTACCATCATTAACACATCCCACACTCACCCGCATAAGACACATGACTATCAACCCATACACACACGCAGGAGGCAGGAAGAGAAGAAAAAATGAAACGCATTGAATTTGATTTTGTTTTATAAATATATAATTTACTTGGCCAAAACCTACAGAGCGTATACTAACTTAGTCCTCTATTAAATACTCTTAAATTATTTAAAGCAAGTGTATCACGTCGAGCATTGAGACACAATCATCGAGGCGTGCTAGACGTTTATTAAATGAAATTAGTTCAAGCAAGCGGAGATCACAGCAACCACAAAGGATTATATAAATACAATGTAAAGCCAGAATAAAAACCATCTGAAAAGCTAAATAACAGCAAGTCGAAGATGGAGAAGCAAACAGAACAATTCTCACACTAATTTGAAGTACATACAGTGTCAATAATATGTAAGAAACACCACATTTTAACATACATATAATAATACAGAAGGAGAACGATAACAGTACGGATAAAGATATAATTCTAAATAAAAGTAATGTTGTGTAATTCAAATTAAATAAACAAACGAAACAAAAACTGCATAAAACGTAAACAAAACATAATATTATATAAATTTAATGAGAAGAATGTGCGATTTAAAATTATTATTTATATAAAAATGAACTTATAAAGAATATAAATATAGCAAGTAAATTTTATTAATTTAAAATTTATATATATAAAACAAACACGAACCATCAAAACCGAACGAGATTCGAATTTATTTCAATTTTTCTAGCCGCCACAACAAGTGCTACTTGGTAGGGATATTCAAATGCGGGAGTCGATATATTAATTTTGCGATGTGAGCGATAAATCTATATTTGGGTTAATATATCGAATAGCGTAATTAATTGAATATGAATATTTTTTATTATTTGTATTGACATTTTAATTTTTTATATTCTGCTATATATTATAGTATTTTTTCTTCCGAAAATATCGATATAAATTAATTTTTTTTTCGATAGATTCGATGTAAATGCATTTTTTTTTGTTTTTAATAAAACCGATATTTTTTGACGTTTAAAATTTGAATAACATCAAGGTTTACAATATTGTCGACATGATACTTAGAGGAATACATAATTTCTGACTTTTCTTCTCTATGTACACCCCTCTTGGAGGTTTTTCAATTGAGCAGGAATATTTCTATATGCGATTTCTCAAAAAAGCATTGTAAATGAGGATATATAAAGTTGAGTTTGCCAGTACATAAATATTTATGATTAACTTTAATCTTTAGGCTGAGATATTACTGTTAATATTAATAAGAAACTACAGCTACAAGCTTAGGATTAGTTAGCTCTACTAAATTCCCTTGGGAAGTATTACAGGAAGTCCGGTTAGTGTTGCAATATTCGAAGTTTCTTAGGACGCAATGCTGGAAATCCGGTATATTGAAGTATTGAGAATGAGCTCCTTTCAAGTTATTGTTTCCTCGGCTAATTCCAGGTGATTCCCCGTTTGATAACGTTGCTTTAGCTTGTCGCGGCGGCAGTGAAGATAGTGGCTGTGGGATTGACTGCGGCAATAATTGGCTACACAACCAGCTAACCACACTGCCAAAGCGCATAGCCAATTGAGGTTACTTGGATTGTTTGATTGATTGTGATGACTACTGACACTAATTTGGTTATTTCTCGGGGCTCTCGGCGGTTACTCGATGATTGATGATAATGTTCAGAGAGTGTCACTGTTATTTTTTGAATATTTTGTGCAGAAACCATTATTAGCCTCACCATCTTGCGGATTTTCGTAGAAACTTCAAATCCGCTGAGCTTTTGTTCGAAGAGCGCCACCTTCTGGTCTTGGCTGGCGGCATGACGTCGGGGATTACTATGCTGCTATTTATGCTACGTTGCGTGGTCGCGGAAAAAAGCTCTTGTATGCGGTCGGCGGGGGTGTTGGTGGGGAACAGGGCGCTGTAAAATATGCAATCTTTAGTTTTAGTTGTCCAAAAAATGAGCTGTATTTGTGAGTACTACAGGTTTATTTTGTAACCTCTTTGCCTGTCTTTCTTAGCTTTCATTTGGGGCTTGTAATTATTTTAGGTTAGCCCCAAGTTCAGCTTAAAATTGCAGCCCCCCGTGGCTTAATTGCAGTTTTTACTTGTTTTTACTTACATGTTCAAGGTCATCGAAAGCTCGCGACCAAGAAACCTTGCACCTGAAGGTTACCTCTCTATGCAACGCTAGGTTGCCACAGTTCATAGCTACACTTTGTTCTCTAGAAGCAAAGTTCCCCCATTTTTTTATGAAATGAAATAAAACCACAAGATACGTATAAAGTTTTTAACTCTTCATAGAAGATATATTCATGTTTTATTTGTATTCTTTATTTAAAAAAACAGTTCTTATACATATATTGGTGTTACTTAGGGGTAAACTTACTTAGCTCTATTTAAATATAAATAATAATCAGTTTGACACTATCACAAAAATTGCATATATTTGTTTTATATTGTTTTGTATTCGCATTTTCTTGCATTCGGGAAGATCGTACGTTCCGGAATGTCGTACCAGATAGTGCATTTACATGCTTCAAAATGTTTCAGTGCAAATGCACTCCTGACACGCAACCCAAAACCTTCAAAGGATGCATTATTTTGCTTATCGCTTCTCTCGTATATTATATATATTCTTTGAACTGAAACGAAAACTAAAATTATGTTGAGCACGTCGCGGCGTCGCGGTTTCTTTATTTTATTTTTTTTTGGGCGGCGAGGCGGGCAGTGTCATTTGGCAGCTATTGGACCAGTCTCAGTCCGGATCGATCTCTCTCTCTCTCTCTCTGGCAGTGTTATTATAGGGATTGGACAAACCAAACTCTGACAAAATTAAACAAAGCTCGAAAAACGCATGCAGAACAAAGGTGAACGGGTACGGGAATGAGAGATCCGAGTACAATGAACCATGGATCTGCGCTCACGGGACGGAGGTGATAAGCAATGGCAGTCGCCGTCGCAGGTGCCAAGGTGCGCAGCTGATAATGATAAGGCCCCTGGAAAGGGTGTGTGTTGTGTGCCTGTGCCTGTGGTGTGTTTTGTGAAAAGTGGGTCGATGCGGCTGGCTGATTACCGATCGCCGATCGGTTATACAAGCCATTTGTGTGTCACCAAATGTCATTTACTGCTGCGCCCTGACTTTTCCACCATTTATGTATGTTCCATCACTCAGCGCCATGGCTTACTATGAAATCCCAGCGGAAACACATCAAAATGGAACCGAGTTCTTGTAGTTAAAGATAAGATAACCACGAGGGGCCAAGATTAAAGGCTGAACAATATTAATCCAGCGGGTGGAGAAAGCACCGAAAATTTTTCGGTGCAGTTCCCAATGCTTTTTGGAGCAGAGATTCGTTTCCATGAGGGCGGCTCTGCCAATGCAGCCTTCAATTTCGACTTGCTTGGCTGCTTTTTACTTGACTTTAGTTAGGTGTGGCGCATGAACGGCAAATAAATCCAAAACGAGGCCAAAACATTGAGCAGGCATTAGGCCCAAACAAAAGCAAGAGGCAGGTACAAGAGGTGGCAGAATCGGAGAATTAAATACACACAAACTGACTTCTCGAGTGGAGCGAATAAAAAGAAAACCAAATAGAAGTAGCAAACAGCAAACAGAATTTTTTTTGCAATTAAAAAAAGCCACCAAACAGCGAGCGTTCGTTGCACACACTGCGTATACGCGATGATGTGTCATCTATATGCACACACACACACTACACTGCTGTATCTATATAGAGTGGAATATCTGACAGCTAATAAACAGTTTTAGCTTACTAAATTCATTGTGTGTTGTTGTGTTAGTTTTTAATCGCGTGCCAGCCAGCTGTGTGTGTGTGTGTTCTAATTTCGAAAGAACAAGAGCTCCGGCAATTAAATAAATTATTGTTCATTTGTGTCACTGTGTGTGTGCGTGTGTGCTTAGGTGTATCGATAAATGAAAAGCTAGCTCATGAGCTTAAAAAGCGTTAACTGAATAAAAAAGAAACGAAAATGCGGCTCTGCCTGTCAAATTCTACGCTGCCATGTGCGTTAAATGGGTTACATGGTCGACCTGCTGGCAGTTTGAATGAAAAATTTCTAAAATGCCCCAAAACGCCGCTTCGCCCATCGCCATCGTTCTCTCCCCCCTCTAAGCTGTTTGCTCCTCTTTATGGCCCACTTAGTGGCTCAGTTATAATTTCATTAGGCAAATGCTGAGCATTTTTCATTAGCACTTCATGAACCCCTCCACCTCTTCTCCCCTGGCTGCTATGTTGACCAACACGTTTACTTTTATCTGGGTCATAAAAGTCGACGCTGGCTTTGCCGCCAGCAGAAAGCAGAGTTTCAAAGAAGTTGTCGTCACCGGAAGTGACCCGAAGTGTTACAAAACCCAAAAAGTATACAGGGCCATAACGCTACTTAAATAAATTACTGTTTGACTTGGCCAAAAAAAAAGGAAAAAAAATTGCGAATTGCAAGAGCAGCTAGAAGACCAACACGAAGCTAACGTTTTGAGGTGGAAAAACATTGCTAAATAAAAGCAAAGTTGGGGAATATTGCTTGCCTGATTAAGCTGGGCAGTTGGTTGGAAAAGTACTTCTTTGATTCAAGTTTTTAAAAGTAAAAAAAGAACTCAAGTAAAAATAATATTTCTTTTATTTTGGGGCTATGGAAAGTATTTTCTTTTTATAAGAAAAAAAGCTATCAATGCAGAAGTCCTATAAAATATTATATTAAG
>JAEIII010002609.1:0-19311 GCA_018905755.1 Drosophila ohnishii | reverse complement strand
TACTTTAGAAATTTAAATTCCTTTTAACTATTTTACTACTCTTAAAATTTAAAGGAATACTCCCTTTTTTCTAAGATATCTTTCTTTTCCTTATTAATTTAATTATTTTAAAATTTTTCCCATTTAAGACATGCTTGAAGAGTACTTAAAATTTCCTATTTAACAATAACGAAACCACAAAACTTTAACAAAATTATGATTTTAATAACCTTAAGTCACAACATGTCTCTTTTTATGTTACCAATATTGATGAACTGTCGCGGTCATTGCTTTGAAGTTGAAGTTTCCGCCTTCTAATAACGTTTTCAGTGGAACCGAATGAATTATTGAGTATTGGGCTTGTTTGAAAACCAAAATCACAGGGGGGGAAACGCAAAGTTTATGGGTTTGTGACGGCATAACAGGTATAAACTCGACAATTATGTGAATAAAATTGTTATTTCTTGGAAGCAGTTTACATTTGGTGGCAGTGCCTTGTGGGTGGTAAATGAAAAACAATTACAAATTATCATATGCAATTTTAATACGTTTCTCCCCGTTTTAATCGCGACTGCCTGGCATTCACTTAGGAGCAGTCCTCAATCATTCATTCATTCATTCATTCGTTCATTCACTCAGTCAGTCAGGCATATGATGATGATGCATTGAAGGCAGGAAAAGGAGCAAAATCTCATTGAAAACTGGCCGTTTTTTCTCTGTCTCCTTTTTCACTTTGACTTTGGCCCAGAGTTTTCCATATTTCCATTTCCATTCCTGTTGCCATTCATCCGCATGCTGCTGTGCATTCACTGGGAAATGAACATCAGCTGCAAAGGCAGAGCGAGAATTATACAAAAAACAAAAAACAAAGGAAAAACTACGCTCTGCGATGAGCATTGTTATAGAAACAAAAGGGAGAGAAAAAACCAAAAGGAAAAGCAGCGAGCACATGAGTGAAAAAGAAGAAGGATAATTGTGGAACAGGATGAAACACTGAAATTAATTTCTGTTAATATGGTAGGGTGTCTGTGGGTGGTATACAGTGCGTATGAGTGTTTTTTTTTTTTTTTTCTTCTTTTTCCTGCCAGCCAAGTCAGTGGAAAGTTTCTGTTGCGGAAGTAGAAAATTTCTTAATTGCCATTTTAATTGAAGTCATTGAAATAAAGCACTGAAAATAAATCAAATGGCCTGAAAGTAATCATTATAAAATTTTACTCCTTTAAGAAAATTTTTAAAATTTAAGAAATGAAAAGAACACATTCAGAAATATTTTAGAGTTGTGTAAAAAAATATATCCCTGTGATCAGTTAACGAATGCTGATCAACCTCAACGTTTAACGTGGATACCACTAAGTTGCCCCTAGAACCTGTTGGGAATTCTAATTCTAATGCTGTGCCGTGTACTCCATATTCTTCTTATGCCAAACTTTCAATTGTCAGTTCTTTAATTTCATATATTAAATGTCCTTATAAACTTTTCAATAGCTTCTTTTATAATTCCTTAAATACATATAGTCACAAAATAAATATATAAAATAAATATACAATTATAACTAGCCATCAAATCCCATAAATATGTTACCATTTACAGCTTAAATGAACTGAACTCAATCGTAATGGATCTGACCAAAAAAGAACATTCCCACATTTTTCTCCCCTGGGGGGGACCTCGAAATTTATATTTAATTTGCAATTGTTTGCTGCGAACCAAATAACCGAAACCCAAAGAATAAAAATCTCGCATGTAAATTCAATTTGATTAGTAGAACGAAGTTTTTTTTTTCTTTTTTTGTGCCCCAACGACCAGGGGGAATTTCAGACAATCCATTAGATGTGGCAGAGAACTTTATGCGTGGCTGATCAATAATCCCCGCCGCCCTTCGAAAAGTACGAGACCACCAGCCCACTTAATATTCCATGGCAACGGACAGATATTCGACATTCACAATATTTCGCAAAAAAAAAACATACAAAAGATGAGATGAGAGAGCCAAAACCAATTTGTGCCCATTGGGGAGCAAAATTCGTGGCGCTTAGCATTTGAATTAGGGCCCAGATTTCCACAAGGGCCGACGACTGCACCGGCAACAACAGCAACAAAAAAAAAAGTAAAGCTAACAAACCAGAAAATCCGTGATTATTTATTAATTTGGCAAATTATTCATGCGACGCGCCATCACAAATCTGCTTAGTTGAGTGTTAGTTCGAAGGCGGGGTGGAGATGCCTCCGGGGGCGGGGCTGTGACACAGGTGTGCAGAGAGGGGGTGGGTCCGTTTGCATTTACTACGTGCTGAGCCATTGTCTGTGTGTGGTTACCAGCCCCCTCTCCCCTCTGGATATGTGGAGGGTCCCTAAAGTTGTTGCTAGTTTGTTGCATGCCAAATTTGAGTTTCAGCTACAGTGGGTGAAAGTTTACGAAAATAAATATTGACAAAATCGGGGAATAAATAATTTGTGCTTATAGGTACTTTGTTTTGAATTTATAAAGCCGTAGAAGTGTAAAAAACAATATTTTAATTTAAATAGAATTACAAAATATTCCCAAAAATTACAGACCTAAAAAAGACATCATAAAACAAGATGAGTAACGCCAATACATTTAAACTTCAATCTTTATAGAATTTGTAAGAGTGATTAACTAGTTTTAGAGCTCTTCCAGACTCTCTTCCTTAATCCCTAATTTTTAAGAAAGCCATCTATAAATCTACAAAAATATTAGATGGCGTAACGCATCTTATTATTCTTATTTTACAAGCTAAACTATACTTTTTCATGAACTACCAAACCACTGTGCAATTTAGCAGCTTTCAAACTTGCCACGGACGACTGCCGGTTGAAATAAAGTTTTTTATTTAGGATGTTAGGGTTGTGTCCGGGGTCGGGTCCCCGTGGCCTGTGGGCGTGGCCCTCGAGGGTATTTCTTTTTTTCTGCTGCTGCACAATTCTGCAGTTGCAGTTTTGTGGGACCAACTTTCCGTTGCAGTGATTTATCATAAACTTTTCGGGCCAAAACAAAATTTATTTACAGAAAAAAAGGGACAGTGGAAAATGTTCCAAAAATGGCTTAAATTAATTTCGTAATAAATCGGATTGCATGTCGATTCGAATCGTATGTGAGATATCCCCAGAGAGGGAGATGCATTCGTGTCGGAACAAATCCAATTGATTGAAATTCCATTTTTTATTGCTCTTTGAACAGGCTGAAATTTATCTACTAATTTGTTTTAATTGCCAAACTAATTAATCAAGCTGGTGAGTGCTTAAGTGGGTGGTTCCCCCACCTGAAATGCAACCGATAAATAATGATACACAAGCTCGCAGACAGGTGTAAATATTTATGTAAAAACTTGCCATAATTAAGCAGACAAAACGAGTGGCCTTGTGGCAGGATTATCATTTTGCAGTTTGTACATTTTATAGATAAATAGGTACAGTTGTGTTTAAGGAATTAGTGGTTAGTGAATATATAATTATTTCAAAAAAACCTCTGAAATCAGAACTATACATTGCTTAAAAACATTATCCCACCTTAAATTCTTATCAACAAATGTATTTTAAATTGTTTTAAAATATTTAAGCGGCATATTTTATATTCAGAAATATATTCCTGAAAGCTTAGCCACAGTTGTGCCTACATTTTGCAATCTGGCATAAATTCACAAATGAACGAATAAATACAAAAGCCAGAATATGTTGGCCTAATAATTTTATATGGAATTTTACAAGTCAAATATTCAGGGCAGCATTGAATTTTCGGTATCATTTTGCATTCATTCAATAAAAGGATACAGGATTGTGTGCGGCGGCGGCGGCAAAAAGGGGTTTTAGAAGGCTGCTACTAATGGCATTAATCTGCATTTTTCTACATAAATCAATAAACAGTCATTTGGGCAATTAAATTGTTGCATGGCAACCTTCCTAATGCCTGCCCCCCCACCCTCTCTGGCCACGCCCCCTCATTGTTTTAGGGCCCAGCAAAATGGCATAAATCAAACTTAACAGCTGCAAGCGATGGGTCCAAAAGGATGAAGGACATGGAGTGGAAATGGGACTCGGAATGGGAATTGTGGAGGGGAGAGAAGGGAGGGGGTGCTGTGTGTGTGTAAATGGCCAAAACTAAAGTTGTACTCGACCAAAATTCGGTGTGTGCCTGAGCCTGTGTGTATGTTTAAATTGTTTGTTTGCCCAAGTGTATGTGTGTGCGTGTGTGTTTAGTTAGCATTTACATCAAATTATTTTGTTTGTCAGACTGTGGTGGCAACGCCTCTTCTTTGTCCTGTGTGTGTGTGTGTGTGTGTGTGTGTGTGTGTGTGTGTATGTGTGGTATGGCTTGGGCCCCAAGGATGAATGGCAAGGATGATGGCAGAGGATATTTGCGTGCATTTTACAGCTGCAATGGGAATAATTGTTTCATTCCCCAGCTGTTTTTGTTTAATTTTCGAGGCCCAGTGTCCCTGTGTAGCTAACTGGAGTTTCATTTCGATTAAATCTCTTAACATTTCATAGATATAAAAGTAGCCTTTGTCTATTTCTTCCCTTGACTTAATTAATTATTTTGTCTTGTAAGTAATTATCTTGAGGCAATGGGTTTATAAGCAAAGATTAAGCCTTTATATGTTTTTTTTTTTTAATTTATAAAGATAAGAATTAACTCTGAATAGAAATTAATATTAATCTTAGAAAGCAGTAAGATTTTAAACCCCTTTTAAATGTGTCTAAAAGTATGCAATGCAATTTTTTAGGTACCTAATCCCTTTTGATTTTCGTAACATTACCTAATACTAAGGTTAAATTTTAACTACATTTTAATGTGAAGTTTATGAAGATCTTTAATTTAAACATTTAATTTGATTTCCATTTCAATTGTTTCGTATTTTTCTTGATGTTGTATATTAAGATTTCTTAAGTACTTAATTTTTATATATATTTAGAAATCAGTTGTTTTTGACTTCCCTTAAACATAGCTTTTAAACCAAATGTAATATTTTCTTAATGGATTCCTTTTAATATCTTTAATATAATATTTCCATTACTGCATTAAACTACGTTTCCTTTGATAGGATTATTCCATGCAATGTTTCCATTCCCATTCCTAGATTCCCTCCCATATTCCTGGTCAGCAATCGTCATGCAAATGCGCCTTGGACACAAAACTTGAGAAACCATAAACTATAAATCCTTCTATCTATCATCAAAGAAACTTTTGGCTCGCCAGACCTATCGCTAAGCCGCTTCCTGTTTTGTCAACTGCAAACTTGAACATTGCATTTAGACAATTGCCATGAATGTTGCATATATATAAATATATATATATACATCTACGAATGGAAAACTAAAACTATTTATGTAGCATATATATATATCCCAAGTAATGCCCCGTTTCAAATCCCCCATGTTGGCTGCCCATAAATATATATATTTATATACATTTATAAAAGGCGCTGGGATGCCGTCTAAACCCCTTCACACATATATTGCCGGCAAACTTTTCAATTACGTTGGGGTAATTCTAAACTTTGCTGCTGTTGGAATAAAAAAAAAAAAAAAGAACGTCCAATAAGGAATACAAATCCCTGCGGCGCTTAAATCTATTTATGTCGCTGGCTCTTCTATTTCCACTGCTGCAGCTTCTTTGCCACTATTCTCGGGCTCTCTCGGTGCTCTCGGTGGGGTCAGTTCTCGCCGGGGTCAGTTTCCGTTTCCCGTACGATGGAAACTTGTGGCCAGAGCTCTGAAACAAGAGAAGTTTGTGGCTGGCACAAGTTTTTATACACTGAGAAAAAAAGTGTAAAAAAAAACAATATTAAATGTGGCCCTAAAACTGTTTAATACCTCTTAAATTATTGGAATTATTAAATTTTACTTTCCAGACCTAAAAAAATCCTCACCAAGTCCAAAAAATATTTCTAAAAATTTCAGAATTTTAAATTGTCCTTCGTCAGTTCTTTGTTTAATTTCTGACTCTGAATTTAGATCATAGAATATTTATCTTGCCGCTTTTACATTTAATTTAGTATATGTTTTTAAATCCTTAAAAATTCCTTTGAAAAATCTTAACAATTTCTGGTTCTTCCCAGTATATTCCCTTTAAATCTTAAATACAAATATTTCCAGTATCTTTACTTTAACAATTTCATTATTTCCTTCTGTGTAAAGTCTTTTGCCGTTCCGTCAGGCTCTCTCACATCAAGGTCCTTTGGGGGTATTCCCCCTTACCGCTTTTAATCTTGTTGTGCGTTCATATTTTTTAATTGGCTGACCAACATTGAAGAATGCCCCACCCACTGTTTTAATCTGACCCTTGTACTGCGTCCACTCCTCTTCCACATCCTCTTCCACTTCCACTTCCACTTCCACTTCCACTTCCGCTTCCGCCTATTACTCTCTGGCAAAGTCCGTTAAGCGGATTTAAAATGCAATCTGCCAATCGCCGCCTATCTCTATCTTCCCCTCTTCCCTTCCCCCTCTTTTTGGTTTTTTGGGATCCTTGCTCTGTTTTTTATGGCTGCGTAAATTGAATTTCGACTGCAATGGATGCACAAATTAATTGCCGGCGTGTTAACCTCGAAATTTCTTGTTTCGCCAGGAAAAGAGTAGGGAAACCATGGGCTCTGTTGCTGACTGCAGTCGACGTTGACTGCTCTGCCAACGGCGACGTCCAATGGGGCGGACATTTTCGCCCGAAGCGCAGGCGTGGATATTTTTTGTTCAGAGAAAGAGAAAACTATTTCTCTTAGTTTCGGCTAATCAAAGAGAATTTTGGTTAAACATTAAACCAATATAGAAGCGTAATTTAATTATGAATTTAATTTTTAATTAAATAAACACTCAACTGTATTTTATAAATAAATATGTAACGATTTGAAATCAAGCGAAAAGGTGTGGAAAAGTATGCTATTAAAAATGTAAGGTGAAGAATAAATTTGGAGTGCTACAGAAATCTCTAGGATTGTGAAATTAATTGAAAAGTGGTCAAAAAAAATAATTTAAAATGCTAAAAATAATATTTACACTGAATTTAAGACACATTTATAAAAGATTTAAAATGCCTAGTATTTTTTTTTTTTTATTGAAGTTTATATTGAATTAGCGCACTATTACTTTGCCATGTGAAAATTTTATTTAATATTCTAAATAATTTTCGGGACACGCCGATTGTAAATAATTCCTTTGCATGCTTTTAGATGATTAAAAAATGTATTTAAAATCAACAGCGTTTTTCTACAAACTTTTTTATTCTTATCTTTCATATTTTGTACCTAATCACAATTTTGTAAAACTTTAACTATAGTATTTAAGTTTTTCAACTAATTGTAAATTTCTTCAGAAGAAAACCATGTAATTATCGACCTGCCAGAGTGCTTATTTTTCACTTATTCGCCTTTATTGAAGTGCCTTCGCTGTCTGTCGTTGCGGCTTTTCTAGTGCGGCAACTTAATTAAGAATAAGCAAACGCCTCGTCGCGAGGGGTGCACTTAAAGGGGCGCGGGGGCAGCTTCTTCAGCTGCCATAGTGACGCGCTTGGAATAACAAAAACGGAAATGAAAGTAATTTAAAGTGTTATTAAGTCGTCGTGGGCTGCTGTCCCTGTCAAAGTCCACGGGAAAACGGGGGGTATGGTTGGGGGTCAAAAAGCAGAGGGAAGCTGACTAAGGGTAGCTTGTAACAGGAAGTGCCTTCCGTGAATGGGTGTATTATGTGTGTGTGTATAAGTGCGGTGTGTGTTTACTTGGTGTGTGTAAGTCATATGCAGTCACAACAAACAAGGCAGCAAGAAGACAAGAGCGGGGAAAATATCCAAAGAAGAAACTTCGCTTGCACACAGCAAAAATACTTGAACTTTTTTCTTTATATTTTGTTTTATATACATCGCCCTTGGTATATATAGAGATTTCCCAGAGACAGAGAGATTTTCTTATACCTGTTTTTGAAAACTGTCAGCGGTTGAGATGTTTCTTATGTGGTTGAAAGACCTTGTTTCTGCTGCTAAAATGGGGTTTAAGTATGTGTAAGTTTACTACTACTACTAACAAAAGAAAGCAGAAAAGCAAGTCATAGAAAATTGCAATTAAATATTATTAAATTTTGAATCAAGACTTCTGAACCTGACCTCTTATTTTATATATTTTAATTTCCACATATTCATATTTCTCTGCCTGAAATAACACCAAGAGAAAACTTCAACTTCAACTTGGTTTCTGCGCGGAAAACTCTTTGTTCCCATGCGTGGTTCCAACTTGTTCTTCTTTGGTTTTTTTTTTTTGTTTTTTTGCCTAAATAATAAAGCACTTTAAGTGCCACGGCACGAGCCGTTTTTGGTTCCATAGATGACAGTAAAAGCAGCTCTCGCAGCCTTAACATAACCCCCGACCTCGCTCATAAAGTGCGTGCACGCACCGCATAAATAACCGAAATAACCGAAAAGGCTGGGAAGAGAGCAAAAACTTTGAGTTTTACGCATATGAGGCCAAGTTTATGACTGTGTCGTATAACTTAAACTACGCCGAATTCAATTAACTCAAAGCGCCAGCTTGGTCCTGATTGTGGTCCTGAAGTTGCCTTTGGTCCTTGCATTACTTTCAGTCACTTGGTTGGTTTTTTTTTCTTTCGACCAACTGTGTCTCTTCTGACATCTTAAGCTGCTTGTGTGCACGAGTGTGTCTGGCTTAATGAGAGCAGCATTTGCCTGTCAGATTTCTTTGGCAAAGTTTTCTACTTCTTTAAATACCCTTTTGTTTTGGAGAGGGTATTGTTATTATTATATGCAATTTATGAGAGGAACTTTAGGGATAGTACAAAAAAATGCGTTGTTATTCAGTGAATATGAACTGATCTTTTTACAACTATTTAAAACATTTTAAAACATAAATATATATAGATTACATTTAATCGATACTATCGATATTAATCTCTTTTCCAAATAAATTTATCCGATATATCAAACCAAAAAATTGTGGCTTATCGGAATTACAGAAATTTTTGTATATATCTAAATTTTATATATCGAAAATTAAACATTAAAGTAATCATGTTATCGGTAAATTAAAGAAATATATATTATTTGGCTCCGATTATTTTAATTC
The DNA here is from genome assembly GCA_018905755.1 of Drosophila ohnishii. NCBI lineage: Eukaryota > Metazoa > Arthropoda > Insecta > Diptera > Drosophilidae > Drosophila > Drosophila ohnishii. The sequence continues at coordinate 10,248 of JAEIII010002609.1, read as the reverse complement.
TCTTTATTATTATATAGAATATCAATTTATCGCACTTAAACTTATTTATATCGATTTTCGACTTAAAAATCATTACATATATTATATATCGATGTTTTCGATATTAAAAGTTGGTCCTATTAAAATAAGTTTGCTTTCGCCTCCATGCATATACACCATATTTTCCCAGCCGCTTAAGTTTTTCCCAAGATTACACGAGTGGAATATATATACATATATAAATATATATGTGCACGCAACATATTGCAAAAAGTTTTTGCCGTGGGAGCAACAAACTTCAGTGTCATCCCTCGCCTGCCAGACAGCCAAAAAGTATGCAGCACGCATTTTAAACGTTTTTAATTTAAGGCATCGCCCCAGACAGGCAGTTATGTGAGGTACATGTACCTCGGCAAGTCCTGGAATCCCCGAGCTTAGCGGAGAAGTCCTGGTCTGAAGCTCCTTGTCAGTCTTCAGTTGTCATGGCATTCGTTACCCCCCTTTTTTTCTGTCATTTGTCGTCTGTTTTGGGTATTTGCATTTTTTCCGTCTACCTTCAAGGATTTTTTTTGTTTTGTTCTTTTTTTTCATATACATATATATGTGAATATATGTGTATATATATTTTTTGTGTCGTAATGCCGTGTATTTTGTTGTTGGTTTGATTGATGGCATTTGGCGCCATGCAGGGAAATTTTCTGCGTTTGTCATTTATAAATAGAACAACAACAACAACAGAACTGGCAAAAAGGAATATAATAAAACAATCCGCAATAGATAGATATAGATACCGTGAGGAGAGTGAGTGTGTGTGTGTGTGTGGTGTGACCCCTTGAACTCGAATGATACGGAGAATTAATTCAGACTGAGCTTTTTTTTTTGCGGGGAGAGAATATTGAGTACTGAAGGGGAAAATTAATTTTCATGGCGTTTTTATGGGATTTATTTTTTTTGTGGCGATTTTCAATGAGAGACATTATTACCAGGGGAAAACTCCACACAGGTGAAGTTAGGTATTTTTTGTAAAAAATTGATATAAAGATTTAAATAAAATCTGTAAAACTCCAATTGCTTACAAATCAATATTCAATTGTCTTTAACATCTCAAAATCGATGTTTTACTATCAAACTAACTTGCTTTTCTTAAACCCACTCCTCTACCACCCCCAAAACCACCCTTTGCCCCTAAGAATTGTCAACAAAGTAGCCATTTTGTATGCTCGGCCATGCCGCAATAATTAATTACAGCATTCTCTCGATGGCGGCGACAGCGCTTGTCGTTTGTCCTTGCCACCGAATCCTTGAATCCTTGCTAAATTTTCCGCTTCCACTTTTTGCCTCTGTTGGTCCTCCAGGCGTTTCGTTGCTGCTGCTGCTGTAATTGTTGTATCCTTGACATTTAGGAGAACAAACACTCAGCGCAAAAATGTTTGCAACGCTCCGCCGCTTCCTTCAACCGGAAGTGAAAAATTCCTCAGCAGTTGTACCCACCGAAATGTGAGTGGGCGAGCAGAGAGGAGATTGTTTGGGATGGAAAAAGGGTGCACAATAAGAAAATATTATCACTTTGTATAATAGTTTTTAGCTAAGAAACTATTTTATTGATTTTTCTATAAATTAAGGAAAGAAGTTGAAAAAATATACAAAAAAAAATAAAAATTCTTGAAAAATAAAAGAAATATTCAACACAAGGTTTAAAACCTACAAAAAATATATATTAAAAATGAATTTAATATCTAAAATATTTTTGTTGAAATCTTTGGGCACATTTTAAAACAAAATTTTTATTTAAAACAAATTTAACTTTAAAATATTTATACTAATTTTAAAAACTTTTATAATACACAAGAAACTTTAATTTTTTTCCAGTCTACCATAGGGAAATAAAGTACCCACTATTAAAAACCAAAAAAAAAGAAAGCTCTATGGAAAACCTTCAGTAGTTTCGAGATTCATTTGTTGACTGTTCTAAACCACTAGATTTTCTCCCCCACTGAATTTTCCTCTAGTTTTGCGCCACAACCACTTCCTCGCAATTTCATCCTGGCTTTTATATCCTGAGCATTTCTTGTGGCTGGCGAATGAGAATTTGATTTTGCTCATTTGGCCAAACTAATTTGTGCATTTGTCTCTGTTTCTCCAATTCTCTAGCCACCTTTCTCTCTCTATCTCAGTCTCTTTTGTCGCTGTTGTGATAATGCCTTGCAGCTGTTGCTGATTGGTTTTTATTTTATTATTTGACATATGTTTTGGGAATAGTTTTTCTTTTTTTCTCTCTCTTTGTCGTGTTGTTAGCTAATGATAACGACCGCTTAGGGGGTGAGATTAGAGAGGGAAATTCGCCAACTTTTTCGTTTGATTTGCATGTTTCTGTCGTCGGATTTGGGGTGCTGGGGGGTGGGAGTCCTTAATTAGATTAAAATGTGTGACAAATGTGCGACTCGTTTATGAGGGCAGCTGTTTGTGACTAAGCCCGGTTATGATGGATGCGTTTTAAATGGAAGATAGTGCAGATTAGGGAAATAAATAGAGAAAATTACTAAAGCTGGAAGATAAAAAGTGGAGTTAAATATTCCCCTAAAATTTAAATACAACAGAAAACTAGAAAATAATAATAGATTATGAAACGTAACAAATTATATAAAAGTTAAAGAATCTACACAGAATTCCCAGTAATTTTATTTCCTTTTTTTAAGGGTTTAACTTAAACTCCCATCAATCAATTCTTAAATCAATAAGTTTTCCCCTTTAAAATAAGAAATTTTTAACCCCTTAAAACCCTTTTTAAAATTAAACATTTCCTTAGATTTTTGCCAGTAATTCTTAAAAAAGATTCCCCTAATCCATCAATGTTCTTATTTTTAAGGGGGGTTAGAAGACCTAACACCCGAAAAAATGATAAGCAATTCATTGTTCTTAAGTATTCACATTCTCGAAGGAATTTCAATAAAAAACAGGGCACCTGTTAACCCCAGAAAAAGCCAGCTGCTGTCTCTAGCGAATGTTTTTTACAATTTCCCGTAAAACCGGTAGGGGAAAAGCGCAAAACTTTTACAGAATGTTAATTACGGAGGAAACTCTGACGCAAATGCCGCCCACGCAGCATACAAAAAGAGGGAAGAGGGAAATAAGCAAAGAATATGGGAAATGGAAAATTCAGGAAGAAGGAGAAGAAGAGTGGCGCGCGAAGAAGAAAACAAGGAGGAAAGTGAAAGGAAAGACGCCCCTTACTTTGGCCAACGCCCTCCGGCGGCCAAGTGTCGAACGTTTTATTAATTGACTGTCACTTACATATCCGTATCCGGTCGAAAAACATGGAGCACCGAACGAAGAACCGAGGAGAGTGCACTGAAAAAGTGAACAAAAATTGATATCCCGATGACAGTTGGCATTGTCCGTGCCACTCATTTCGTTGCTTAACCAGCTATCCAGCTTTCGCCTTGCCTTTCCTTGCCTTCCCCTTCTTTCCGGTTTTTCTTTGCTTTCCGTAGGGCTACACACTGGGAGAAACTATTAACTAATGGGTATATTTTACTTTAAAATTACTTATCCGGGAGACTTTGTTTTTGAAAATGAATTGAAACCTTAAAACCTTTTTAAAAACTTGTATGCTGAATTCTAAATAAATGCTTTAAAATTAACTAGGATTTTTAAAACTATTTAAAAGGTGTGTACAAATATGCAATAAAAATTTTTATGTATCAAATTATTTAAACTAAATTAGATTTTAAATTGTTTAATTATTTTTTATGTTGTAAAATTTCTTTATTAAAAAAAAAAGTGCGAGGCAAGTTAATTATTTTATTTATTTTTAAAGAAATTTTTAAACATTAAATAAAATTATAAAGAATTTGTATAAAAAAAACAAATATAATGCTTCTTAAAAATTAGCCAAATAAAGCTTCAAATTAATTTAATATTATACTTTTCATGTACATTTTTTAAAATTCCTTTTCTTTTATAATGTCTCTATATCTGTAGCATACTTTTAGACCAGATTTTTATTGATTTAAAATTCGAAGGACTAAATAAAAAACTTTCAAAAATTCCTTTCCCATTTCTTTAAAGACAGGGATTTCGTTAACACCCTAGATTATAATTAATATTTTTGGTAAGAACTAAAATCTTTATTTCCTCTGTACCCCCCACTTTATTATCACCCCCATTTTCATGGTCGAATGCAAAGGCAAAGTCCTTTTTCAATGACATTGTCATTGCCAACGGCTGCGACTTGCGACCATTCGATTGCGATTCGCTGCTGGCCTCGTCCTTGCTGCTCAACAGGTTGTGTGTCCAGCAGGCGGCAGTGTCCTTCCGCCCGCCCAAAACTCCCCGTTTGGATCTCAGGACGCCCTTCCCCCCACACACACCAACTTGCCCTCTCGTGTGGAGAACTTTTTGCTGCCACAGCCGGCTTTCAATCATGGCGGTCGGTCTCGTCGGACACTTTTTGCCAACTTGGCTCTCAGTCAGCATCCGACATCGCTTCGAGCCGAATGTGCGTGCGCTAAACACAACGGGAAAGTACAGCGAAAATACTGGCAGCACAGAAAATAATATTCACCACATTGTGTCGAGCAACAGCTGTTTCTGTCGTAACGGGAAAAATATATATATAAATCGGATTAGGCTGCCGGAAAACGGAGTGCAAACTGGAAATTTTCGATTTCAGTTTGACACTTGATTAAAAAAGTTTTGCATAAAGTTGTGGCGTTGTAGTGCTTTCGGGATTTTCTTAATATAAATATTGTTTTTCTTTTTGGGGTTTTTTTGCATTTTCCGGGTAAGTTTTGCCGGGCAACATATGGCCCAAAAGCCACGCCCACTTGTTTGTTTCTTTTTTTTTTTATAAGCCACCACCAGACAACGGGATCCACTCATTTTTTTCACTTTTGCCCCTTTGTCAATATTGATTTTTGTGTGATTGTTATTTATTTTTCATCTGGCCCAGCGGCAGCCTCGACACTTGCCGCCTGCGCCTTCGAAGGACATCTCCTTCGCCTGTCGCCTGTCTCTTTGAGAGTAAATCTTTGATGTAATTTAAAGCTTTCTTTCTTTCATTCTTTTCTCTGCCATATGTTGGCCATATGTAAGAGTGTGTGCGTGTGTGTGTGGGTTGTGGAGCGATTCCCAGGACCTCACCTGGCCTGTGCGCCAGCTGTTTTCACAGGTGAAGTGTACAAATTGTTTGCTCTCTCCCCCAGACACGCGAGAACGGGTTGCTGTAGGAGGGGGGAAAGCCGGTCAGACTCAATTGAGAGATTAAATTGATTTACCTTGTTTGGATAATATTTATTTTCACTATGGTGATTGAAAGTGATTTATATTTATTCTATTTACATTCACACACAAAGTCCCTGTTGACTTACAGGGTTATTTGGAAAAGCAATCAAACTTGTGTGCATTTTTTGTAAAGTTTACCAAGAGATTTTTTCTAAAATATAACTTTACTAATGTATTTTTCTTCTCTTTTTCTTTTTAGGTAAGTTTTTAAATCAACTTTTGACTGGAAGAAGGGTAAGATTGTCCCGCGAAAGCAATAAAAAAAATATACATAATTAAACCCCAGCTCAATAAACGTTGCCATGGTTTATAGACCCTTTATTTACCTTGGTCTCATTATTTTTTCACAACCCTTTACTCTTTTTTTTCTGGTCGCAAAAGTTTAAGGTCATCAAGAGACCCCGCACAAAATCATTAAAAATTATACAAAAAAAAAAACATACCAAATAAAATTTGAATTTTTCTTTCCTTATTCATCCAAAAAAACATGCAAATACGAAAAATATTTCCAATCAAAGAAAAAAAAAGGGGAATCAAGAATGAAAACCGCAGCAAACAAAGTTCAAATTGTGGCAACAGTTGTGGCCAATACAATAACAATATAACAAAAAAAACGCAGAAGAAAATATAAGAAAATATAAGAAAATCCCAAGAAAATCAAGAGCTAACCCATCGTCAGCGAAAAGCAAACCCCACAGGCCAGACCCACCGCCATGAGGGAAACTTTGTTTGAGGCGAATGGGCAAAATCGAACAACAAAACTCGGCGAATTACTTTGAAAATAGTTGGGGCAACAGCAAATAATGAGCATTGAACGATAAAACTGGGAGGGTAAGGTCGTGGGCGTGGTCCCTACAAACAAAAAGGGAAATGCAAAAATGGCGAACGGAAAACTCCAGTTTCGTGGCCAAAGCAAAGACTAAAATGGTCGAAGTAGCAAAGGGCTATTAAATAGAAAAGGCAAAAGGAGTTATACTAAGGGTGATCTTGAAGAAAGTTTTCGGGGGCTAACAATTGGGGGAGAAACCTAAAAGAAAAAGATAAGTGGTAATGTGGTGGTGGCAATGGTGACAGCTGTATCAAGGGACAAAAACCACAAACGACAAGCTGTAAGGCTGTAAGAGAAAAGTGGCTAAGAAACTGCCTAGTATTGATAGAAAAAAATTTGTATGCTTCTTAACACTAAGACTTGCTCCTAGATAAAGCTTAATTATTTACTAAAATTTTTAAAATGAATTTCTTAAAAATTTCAAAAATTTAGAAAATTTGTAGTAACAAAATCGCAGTGACTTATTTAATTTTTAGTACCCAGTACCCTAAGAGAAACAAATTTATTAGAGTAACCAATTTTCATAAAACAAAAATAACTTTTTATTCAAATTTACACGAACACAAGGAACAAATCCACTAAAAGAACATACTAAATTATAAAAAAATAAAACATGAAAACTTCAATTGGATTTGCCACATTTCAAAATCAAACTTTTAACAAAATAAGTAAGAAATCTTAAAAAATTCAAAAAGTAACCTAGAGCTACACAATAAATAAAAATATAAAAAAAAATAATCTTAAATGTATTCTTGCATTTATCGTACTAATTTTCTAAATTTCCCTAGAGTTCTTAATCTAATAAAAATATTTAAAAAATCGAAAATGTATCCTTGCTTATTTCGTGGGCATCTAAACATTTATAGTTTTAATTTTCTAAATTTCCCTAGATTTATAAAACAAATAAAAATATTTAAAAATCAAAAATGTATTCTTCCATTTTTCGAGGGCATCTAAACATTTATCGCAATAATTTTCTCATGGTTGCCACAGCTTAAGTTGCAGGCATATTAGCCGCAGGACTCATTTTGCACTGGTGGCGAACATGAAATTAATTATGATCATAAAATTATGCACAGCATAATGGACACGCCCACGAGTAGTAGTAGTAGCAGTAGTTGCCATAAGACTGCTCCCCCTCTTACACACCACCCCTGCCCGGCACAACACAAACACACACAGTTAAGGGAAAATAATTCGAGAAAAGTTTCCCTACGAGTGCGTAATAAATGTTTACGCAAATTGGGCAACACGGGGAGGAGGTGGATTGTGAGGGTGCCAAGTGTGGTGTTTGTGTCCCGGGGATATGACATCCTGTGCATCCTGTGCCCCCAAAGTGTGGCAACATCACTTAAGCTCCTCTTTTTCGAACAGTTAACTAGACAAAATAATAGTTGATAATAATAGTTGGTAGAGGAGAGTTTGCCTGCCAAAAGTGCAACGTGCAAGTGGGAAAACGAGGGTGCGGAGAGGGGGTGGTGCCTGGGAAAAACTTTTTACAAATGCACCAGGAGAACCCTTGAAATGTCAAGAGAAAACTGCGATGGAAACACTTCAACTTCCACAAGGGGGGGCAGGACTGTGCGTAAAAGTCATTCAAAGAATGATAATAATTTATGGAGAAGAGTGCCAACAAAAAAGGCACTGAAAAGTTGTGAAAACTACAGAAAGCTCTATTCTTCACTAAATTGGTAAATGAGCAAAATTCATTTGCTTCAATTTTTTGGGAAATTATAAGGCTTTATTTTTGACTAAATTTATAATAGAATTCTTAAGTTTTTAGGTGATGATTTATGATAGAGTTTTTAGTTATAAGAAATTATAAATAAAATCATTTTCTTATCACAATTCTAAGGGATTTCAAACCTTATGTTTTTGGAAATTCTTTAAGGAATTTTAATTAACTTCAGCTTAAAGTATTTAATAAAATCCCCAAGCTTAAACTGGTGTCAATTTTTAAGCTGAAAAATGTTACCGAAGTAAGCCTCCTAAATTATATTTTCGCCGTCTTTTCATCACTTTGGCATCTAATCAACTTGTCAAACAGCAATTTTTTTCTTTCCAAATTTTCTGACGTCTTCGTCTCCAGTTTTTCCCCACATTTCTTACTGCTTTTCCATTTATTCCTCGCTTCACTTCACGGCTTCATTAACTTGGGCTCTAATAATTCACACGTATGCCTCTTAGCAGCTCCTCTCCTTCAGCGCTCATTAAAACGTGGAGCGAAATTAAAATATTATTTTTTAATAGTTGTTTTTTGGGGGAAAAAAGAGAAGAAAAAGCAAGTTGGTTTAATGTTTATATCTATTTTAATTGCAAACTGCTTCTCAAACTTCAGGGTAATGGAGTTCTCTTCCTGACCTGCGCTCCTTCGTCCTGTGGAGTTTCGGTTTGGTTTTAATTTTTTTTGGTGGAGATGGGTTCTTTAGCGACTCCTTGCCATAATTAAACTGCCATTTGGCACGTACGCCGACTTAATGATATTTACAGCAAAAACTCTGGAGCACCAGCCACCAGCAACATAAAAAAAACGAAACGTACAAGCTGCCAGGAGCAAGGACATGGCAAAAAAACGCTCACTGACACGTCGCGAAGTTCCTGGCTGTCCCTTCTGTCTGTCACTCCTCCTGTGCGGCAACTCCTCTGCCTGGACTCCATGTCCTTGCAACACCCCTTTTCTGTCTCACATTAGCTTGGTTGCCAAAACATATTTTCAGTACCCTTACTTTGGGGTGTTTTTGCATTATGAAAATATTTTTAAAAATATATATTTAAAAGTATGTTGTATTAGAAAATATATAAACTTCCTAGAAAAACATCCTAAAGCTCATTTGACTTCTCTTTTATTTCTTCAACTTTTTTTCATTTTAGGATATTCACTCATTATCCTTTATTTCCCATTCATATTATTCTTTATAAATATGCAAGCTATGTTAGTTTTTTCAACATGCTTTTTTTGGGGCTATTATTTGCCTAGTCTGCGGCAGTTTCTTTGCTATTTTCCTTATGCCTCGGGCTAGTACGAAAAACCTAGGGGAAAAATTAAGAAATTCCTGTAGGATAATTGCTTGGCATACGTGCTGGAATGTTGGCTCTCCTCTTCTATCTCACTCTGCCTTTATAGTCCTTCGAAGGTTGTAACATCCTGCCCCTGCCTTTGGTCTGGTCTTTTCTTCTTTTACTTTTTAATTCGTTGCAAATATTTTTGCACATAATATTCAAGTTGCGTGCTTTGGGCAAACTTTTGTTTTTTTGAGCCAGACTTTCTTCGTTTTCATCTTCATAGGGGAGTTGTGATACTTCTTTCTCAGTCTTTTTTTCTTTGCCTCAATTGTTATACTCTTCTACACTGACCAAAAAATATGCCAATTAATTTTAAGAATTTCAAAATATAAAAAATATAAAAGAAGAGGAATGTTATTTTAATTTCTTTAAAAATTATTGCCTACTTTTAGACGCTTTAAAAATAATTCTTAAATCTCCATCTCTTTCCTTGGCAACCCTGCTTACTATTTTTGAAATGTTATCTTTAAATCTATGCTTATATTTCTTGCTGTGCATTTAATTTCTTTAGATTTTCCTTTTTTTTTTTGGAAACTCTTCAACTTAAAGTTCAAGTTGAAGTTGCCAAAAGTTCTTCTAGTTGTGTGTTTATGTGTGTGTGTGCCAGGTGTAAAAACAGCCTAAGGCAGGGAGAACGAGAGATGGCAGGAGTGGAAAGGGGTAGTAAAGTTGCAGGGGGAGCAGACCTAAAGGAAGTTTAGATCCCGCTTGGTTGCCTTCTCCCATACACAACGCATGTGAGGCAACCCCGGCCAGAGTTGCCAACTATTTTTGGGGGCCCCCTTCCCCTCCTACATGTCCCGAGGCTGAGCTAGGAGTGCCGTAAAAGCGCTTACTGCGGTTTGCTCTCTCAACTGAACACGATTTTTGAATTAATGCATAAAATGCATACCTCTTCCTGCTCAACTTCCTCCTTCAATTTCAACCAGTTCTTCCGGAATCTTCTTCTTTCATTTTGTTGTTTTTTGGGTTTTGCAGCATTTCCTAGTGTTCTCAGCCAAATTGAAATTGAATGTCTAAAACTTTATTGTTTCTTTTGTTTAAAAACAATTGCAAAAACTAAAAGTGTGATAAATAAAACGAGATAAATGGGA
>JAEIII010002583.1:0-11106 GCA_018905755.1 Drosophila ohnishii | reverse complement strand
TCAGAAGTTGGCATTACGCAGTGAAGGAGTCATTTCCGACCCTATGAAGCATATATATTTTTGATCAGCATCAATAGGCTAATCTTTCTATGCATTTCCGGGAGAAAACATTTTATTTTTTAATTTTATAAGGGGTTACATCGTTAAAATTTACACAAAATTTTTAAAATGTTAAATGCAATATTGAGATTTATTATTCTATTAAATACTAAGACAGAAAAGCTTTCCAAATTAAATTTGATGCTTTTCCGACTATATATTTTTGTAATTTTATAATATACTATCAATAAACAAATTTTATTTGATTTTGGAATTTAGATTTAACAAAGTTTTATTAGAAATGGATAAATTTTCTATTTTATTTTGTAAGAAATCACTTATGTTGGTATAATATTTAAAAACAATTTTTTTTATTTTCAGTTTTCTTGAAGAAGGCAAGTGCAGCAGCTTCCCCTATAATGTATATCTCAACAGAAATAAGAAAAACACCCAAATTAATATTGTTCTTGACAATTTCCATCCTGTTTTAAGGCTGGTGACTGCCAGCACTGAATACCACGCGCACACACAGCCACCAACATGTGTCCACAACGATAATGATGCCCCATACATAGAACTAGGTTCTCAAGAAGATCCCAACTGCAGTAGGCAGCCGCTCGAAGGGGGCACAAACACGCACATCGGGATTGAGATCGAGATTGAGTTGGAGATGTGGCTGGAGATTGATGGCTGGCGCCGAAAGAACAGGAACACATGTAATTGAGTGTTGTGGACAATTACACGAGTCCCGGCAGTGCAGCTCCCGGTTGCCCAGATCCCAGGTTGCCAATTGGCCAAAAAGCCGCTCAATCTTCTCCGCGGAGAGCCAAGAGATCCGAGAGAGAGCAGCACCAGCGGCAGCAGCAGCAACAGTAGCATCATCCGAAGCAGCAGCGACGGCGGCAGCAGAAGCAGCATCGGCATACGGATCCTCAGCGTTTTTATTCCCACTCCCAGTCACAAACGGACCGTGCTGGAATCAAGACGTGATCACCGGGGCTAGAAGCGATTCATTCGATCGATCGGAACCGAGACTTTGACTCACACCCATACACATACTCGCGGCGTTCGAAAAAGAAAAAAAACAACAACCAATATATAGTACAATACAATTTTTTAGAAGATTAATTCCGAGCATCGGCGATCTATATACACATACACCCGGCCGAGCGGGTCAAAAGGTCTAGCCAGATAGAAAGGGAGATCCGAGAGAGATCTGTGGGCGCCGGGAAGCCGGGAAGAGTGCACTAGAAGCGGAGGAGGAGCAGCTCCAGCCCTCCACATATCCCAGGCGATTAGATCCAACCGATTCGAACCCAAAGTGCTGTGCGTGCTGGTGCCGTGTGTGTTTGTTTGAACCAAGAGCTGTGGCTGTGACTGTGGCTGTGCCGCTTTGAAATCCGATGCCAGCGGCTGTTCAGGGAATCCACGGAATCGAGATCGAAAACATAAACGAAAAGGCAATCCTGCTGGAAAACCGATCTGCGATGGAAACCCCCGCACGCACACATATGTGCGCCGTCTAGTGGGTAATTTCCCGAGCGTTTTCCGAGCTGCCTGCTCGAACAGTTACTAATCCGCCGCCCGAGCGCAAGCAACGCGTCCTGGCATCGTCCGGAAAAACAGTGAATCTTGGTGCCTTGTGAACCCGATAATCTCAGAAATACCGAAAACATATTTATATATTTGCCGTGCCAAAGAATTGTGAAATCAAAAATCGAGAACCAAGTTTACCCCAGTGCTTGAGTGGTCGCCAAAATGACGTCCCTCGTGTACACCGTCTTCCACCTGGCCTCGCTCCAGTGCTCGGTGCGTCCGGAGATCTCGCCCTGCACCTGCGAGACGGGCAAGGCCTGGAACCATGTGGAGCTCAACTGCGAAAAGCTGGAGTCCTTCAATGCCGTGGTGGACAGCCTGGCCAATAAGCTCAACCCGGACACGAAAATCGACCTGAAGATCACGCATTCGCAGCTGGACGACATGGAAATGCGCTCGTTTACGGATATGAACTTTAACTTGTACAAGCTACGGATGCAATGGAATGGACTTAGGTGAGCGGGATCAATACTTTGGGTGCCATAGAAACCTTTGGATCATTTTTTTATATTTTTTTATAGAAAAATTTTTGTTTGTACCTATTTCATTTTATTTATTATGTTAGATATGTTCGATTTAGACGGGAATACAATTCTAATAATAACTGTCAGACTGTATAATTTATTTTCTAAAATATTATTTGTTTTAAAGTAGTTTTCTTTCTTAGTTCTTAGTCTTAGTTTTGTCATAGAAATTTCCCTAAATTTGAATTCGAAATTGGTAAAACCCATACAGTCTGGAAAATCAATTGTTCCGGGGACTTTTCCGCCGTAGAATCAATCAAAAATTTTCTTGTCTGTGGGGGAGTTCAAGGCCAGCTGGCCGAGTTCCGTGGAGAAGCAGAATTTTCCGCTCGGCCGGCTATCAATTTAGGTTCCTTAAACCCAATAAAAACCGAGCGAATAAATAATAATGCAAATCGTACACAAATTTCAATACGTTTATGTAAATGCACGAAAATGTGCTCCTCAGATCGGATCGGATCAGGTCCCCACCAGGCTTGTTTACAGCCTCCCGCCCAGTAGATACTAAAACAATAACAATGTCACTTGTTTACGTAAAAAGAGTCCGGTCATTATCTATGGCTATCCCTCAATTGGGCAAATTGGGTGCTGCGAAGGAGCCGGAGATGAGAGGCTGCTGCCACGGCTGGCAGGCGAATCTTAATTGCCGCCCAGATGATTTAATTTTTCAATTAGGAAGTAGCATTGAATTGCTGCAAATTGCGAGCGGGCCTTAGTAAGACGCTGTGTACAAGATCGGATCCGATTGGATCCTATCACCGAACTAAGCAGCATCTCTCCGGTTCGAGTATTTTTTTTATTCAATTGATAATTGATAATAGCTTATCAGTACCGCTTTTGTGGTATGTGTGTCTATGTACTCGGACGTGTGTATTCAAATGTACAACCACCGAGATCGAGGCTCACTTAATGCGTACACAAAATTGATAATTGCAGTTTATTGAAAGCGCTTTTCAACGGCGCCTGCACGTTTTCCGACTCTGACTCTCAATGAATTTCAATTCACTGCCGCACAGTCGCATTGTGATTTATATATTGGCAATTATAAATAAATGCCGCCGATCTGCCGCACTTGCGAATATAGAAATAACATTCGAGCCTATTTCATAAGCGCCTGCCGCGGGTTCATTGATATTTGACTTCGCCTGCATTATATGCTACTCGTACTCGCACCGATTCGATTCTCTCCGATCAAAACAAAATGCGATCATGACTCAAGAGTCTTTGTGCCCCACGCGATTGATTCGGCAGAAATGCCATTCCAAAAAGATCGAGCCCCGAAAAATATAATTTCCATAATCGAGGGGAGCGCACAGATACGAGTGTTTGTTTCGAATCAATGGATTGTACTGAGTCGAGTCGGTAATTTTATTCAAATTTTGAGTAGGTTCTAAAAAATAACTCATAACTTTAATTTATTTAAACAAAAAAGAGTGACAGAAAATCCTAAGATTTTATTTAAATAATCTCGTGTATGTATTTCCATTATGAAGTACCAGGCTCTTATTATTATTATTACTCATTTCCCGCGAAATTGTATATTTTTTTTATCAATTTGTAATTCTGGGAAATGTAAATACTTCTCCTAGAATCTTTTCAGTTTTTTTTCTTGATTATCAGATTATAGTTTTCGATTTATCATCCCAACCCATCGAATGCAATTTGCTTTCCTCGCCTCTATGTGTTCCCGTATGTAAGGCGGAATGATTTAACTACCCGACTTGATCGAATCAGTGTTGTGCACCAGCAGCTCCCCCAAGCGTCGATCTCGGAGCGGAGAGCGCGTGCTCCGTGCTCGGGGAGCGCTTTTTTACATTGATGTCAATTTATAACAATTGACCTATTGCCTTAATATCGCGCTTTGACCAAATCATGCCAACCCAGCCAGGAAAAATACCGCTACCAGAGCGCACACATGCGTATCTCCATGGCGGCGGCGACATGATGATCATGACTTCCCCGTACTCGGTGTGCTCGGTACTCAATACTTACTGATACGCTCATCATCGGGCGGCGCGTGGAATTTCCTAATGTCTGGGATTTCGGCGTGATCAAATCGAATGGAGAGCCCAGCCTCTTGTAGGGTCTAATCAGTTGCTACATATTCGATGCTATATATTTGGAGAGTTCAGCTAGGGATATGGTTTTATTATTTTATTATAGTTGAACTCTTCTTAAGAACCCTTTAGTAGTATATATGATCAAGTCAATCACTTAACAGATCTGTTCTTCTTCGGTAACAACCGCTTCTCTCTTGGTTATCACTGGTTTGAGGTCTCCACTGCATCATGACACTTGTGAATTTAGTCCAAGTACAGATCTATGTACATATGTGCCTTCCTAGCCCAAATGTGGACCACAGCTGGAGGCATTCTCCGATAAGCGCTACTGTTTTTTGATTTCTTTTCGAATCTGTTTTATGACTGGCGCCAAAACAATCAACTCAAGTTTATGATCATATTTTACGATCGCCCATAATCAGCGTCCACTCGAGTGAAGTGTGGGCAACGGCAACTATTGAATGGAATGAACTCTCCGGGACAGGACCTATGGGGGTTGGGGGAATGTGATTACCACGGAGCATAATACAAGGTTCGTGGTTGAGACGTGGTTGCATTATGTGGCCTTTTCTGGTCTTGTGCTTTCTCAGGCGATAAGCAGGTTGTGTATGGCCATTATATGTTCAGTCACTCGCGGATTTGTTTGAGGCTGTTATCAGAGTGCAGTCGCAGCCCTGAAAAAGTGCGAAAAGTGTTGACGGCTTCCTTCATCCGCTGGCAATAAATTATGATAACTACTATAAGCGCACATAATTTATTGAGACGCGTGGAATATTCCCAGCCGATCTGTCTGGGCCCAAACGTGATGATAATGGCTTCGATAGATGGATCCGAAACTGATCCCCAGGAAGCGAAGTAAACAATAAACAAGAGTTTTGCCAAAGAGGCGTCGGCGTCAATAGCCCAAATATGACTTTATAATGGAATGTTTCGAACATGTTTTTGTTTTCGATTCTCAATGGGTTGCCTCGGCTCTCCGTTCTCCGTGGTCCGTGCTCCGGGCTCTCCGAGTTCCGTGGTCTTTGCTCCGGGGTCAGTCGAGAGCGAAGCAGGCAGTCCAATTGAATTTTATTATTACGCTCAATCAATGATCAAGGGGCCAGTTTAGGTCGTGTGACAATTATACCGCTGACGTTAAGGAATTGTAGATACATCTCTGATACACATGTCCAAGTGCGCGTCCGCATCCATCCGCTTCAGCCCAGCTATTGCAGCTGTCGCAGCCATCCCAGCCATCCCAGAGATATGTGCCCAAGTTCAACGGGCTCATTATGGATACAGTACGAGTTATCTGGGGGCTGGCTGCTCCTGCCCAGCGTTTCTCATTACATAATCAACGGCTGACAAGCACAGCTCGTAGGCACTCCTCCTGGTCTTCCTCCTGCTCGGAGCCGGCAATCAATCACGATCGTCTGGCTGGAGGCTGGTTAGAAGCTGGAAGCTAAAAATAGCCCCTGCCAATCAAAGTGCTGAGCCAGTGGCTCCTCGTATGCCATGCTCGCATGCCAATAACGGGCGCCAAGGATGTCCACTCCACTCTTGGCACTTGGCACGCCATCCGCATCCACATCCAGCCCAGTTCCCATCATGAATCTGCTGTTCCAGCGGCCGTTTGGCGCCTCGACGGCGACAACTTAATAGCCACCTGCAGACGTCGATAAAGATACAGTGTTTGCAGGTGGGAAGCAGGGCGGGATTGGGCGGAGGAGGCGCGGAGAGCAGCGCCCCTGATAAGGCTGCGTCATCATCAGGTCCAAAGATAGACCAGGGATGCGAAACTCGATCCGGCCCCATTCAAAACCAATTACCGATTTGGCTGATTCATTGTCAGACAGAGTGAATCAGATTGGCATTGCTAGCATCTCGATGCAACTATCTCAATGATAGTTAAATAAATATTATTAAATATATAAACTATCTCAATGATAGGTTAATAAATATTTTAATATTTTTATTGAATCTAAGTTTTGAGGACTTCTCGTCAAGGATTTTAAGAGCAATGATTGATTTCTGGGGTAGTAAGAATACGAGTTAAACTAGTTACCATTTTAAATAAATGAATAGAATTTGAATTTTATTTCTTAATAACTTTATTTTTATTTATTTTTAGAAGCTAATATTATTGTGCAATATCATGAGAAAATGTCGTCAGAACGTGGTTTATCTCCTAAAGAATTTATAAGATTGAGATTAAAACCACAGATAGTTGAGGCAGGTGATAGGCTTTATTTATATTCAATTGTTTATAAACTGTAATGATTTATTTTTATTATTGAATACTTGGAATTCAAGATACATATTTATTATTATTTTTTTATTAGATTTTGAGGAAAAATATATATTTTTGCATTTTCTAAATAGAAATTCAGAAAATAAGATGATTATGAAAACTAAATTCCCAGAATTCAAATTTCAATATTTTTCAATTCGCAACATTTTACTGATTCCTGGAAATAAATATAGATCTCGCCACTCATTTAGTTTCTTTTTTTTAAACTCTTTGAACTAAAGTAATTTTTAAATGTTTACTCAAAACCTCTACTCTCTTTTGTACATTTAAGAAATCGGCTAAAGACTCCTCGATCAATCCCAGTCAAATTCCCGTGCTTTCCGGCTAATAATACGAAATTGTAATGGATTTGTTTTGTTTTTGGCGCTATTTATAGATCGCTGCCCGAGCTGCCGTTCCGCGGGTTATCGAATGTCACCTACCTAAGCATCGGCGACAACGAACTCGACGAGATCCCGAAGCACGCCCTGAGCCACATGCCGAGCCTGCTCACGCTGGACATTGGGCGCTGCAACATACGGGCGGTGCAGCAAGAGGACTTTCGGGGCATCCAGCTGGTGACGAACCTGATCCTGCCGAGCAACAACATAACGCGCCTGGACCGGGGTTCCTTCCCCCTAAGTCTGCTTATCCTGCATCTGGGACGAAATCGAATAGAGTCGCTCAACGGCTCCCTGCACGATCTCAGTCAGCTGCAGTCGCTGTTCATCAATGCGAACAACATCAGCGACTTGGATGGAGAGCTGCCGGACGGGAGCAAGCTGCGTCTGTTGATGGCCCACAACAACCGACTGGAGCGCCTGCCGGCCAACATGGCTGGGATGCACAACCTGGAGACCATGCACGTGCACTTCAACCGGCTGCGGTCCTTCGATCGTGTCCTCCGCAATGCCGTCAATCTGTCCGAGGTGCTGGCCGAGAACAACGAGCTGGAGTACCTGGCCCGGGATGAGTTTGCCTCCTGCGACAAGGTGGAGAACCTGCAGCTCGGCTGCAATCACATTCGCTCGCTCAACTCGTCGCTGCTGCCGATCACCAAGCTGAAGTTTGCCAACTTTTCGTTCAACGACATTGAGGAGTTCTCCATGGCGGAGCTGCATGGCCTGCGCTCTCTGAGGACCCTCAGTCTGTCCAGCAATCGCATCGAGCGGCTGCTGCCCGATCCGCGGGGCGTGCAGGAGCTGATTCTGCTCGAGCTGCAGCTGGACAACAACAGAATCGACTCGCTGAACGGAGCTCTGGCGGGTCTGGGCAACCTCCGCATTCTCAGCCTGGCCGAGAATCGTTTGGAGCACCTCCAGGTGGGCGACTTCGATGGCATGCAGCGCCTGGAGATCCTCGACCTGACCGGCAATCATCTGGCGGAGCTAAAGCCCATGGAAACGGTGAGTGAAGATTCATATTTATAGCTTTATTTGAATTCTTATAATAAAATTTGTATAGCTCCTAAGATGTTAGATTATAAATATTTAATTAATTTTTTCTTTGTTCTAGACCTTGTTACCCAACCTGAAGATCCTCAAGGTGGCTTACAACAACATCACCAAACTGGAGCAGGACTTCAAGGGCTTGCCTGTCCTCTGTCAAGCCAATTTAACCAATAACCAGATCTCGACCATATCGAGCGAACTGGTCACCAACACGCGCTGCAAAAATCACAATGTTCCCGGCAAGCTGGAGATACATCTAGATGGTAAGTCCCACTCTATTAAATTGAATATAAACTGGGGAGATATTTGTTGTAAAAGTAGTAAAAGTTAATCACTTTTGATTAGTTTTAGAACTTGTTTAGTATTGTATATAGTTTATAGAAAGGCCATAAAGTAAAATGTAAACTAAATGCCATAAGTAACCTCTCTTTGAGATTAAAGCAATTAAAACAATTAAGAAAGCTACATTCGGGGTGCCGGTACCCAAAGATTTTTTATTTAAATTAAGAATAGATTTGCTAAAGTGATATTGTCTTATCTTAATCTTGTTTCTGGGGTAAAGTGTACGAACTCTAAAACTTAAATTGAGGAATGAACAACATAAATGTGTTGCTACTGTGACGCAGACAAATTTCCAATATTTTCATATTAAATTAAATTTAATTTAAAATTAAAAACTATGTAAATAATCCATATTTTCTTTATTCACAGACAATCCCATCATGTGTGATGTGCGCCTGAACGAACTGTGCCGCTTGATGGCCGTCCAGGAGGCCCGCATCCGTGGCCGCTCGCAGTGCTTCGAGAACGACCAGGAGGTTTGCACCGTCCTGCCCATGCTCTACAAGGTGGACCTACCACTAATGGTGACCAATATAAAGCTGGTTCCCTCCCTGCTCAAGGGTAACGAGGAGCTACTGCCCCCCATCATCGCCACGCTTGGTCAGCCGCTCATTAATCCAGTGATCATTGGCACAGCAATAGTTCCACCTCTGCCGCCGCCACTGCTGCTGACCACCACTACGCTTCCGCCGCCTCTGCCACTGCCCGTAGCGCCTGAAGTGGAGAAGAATGAGTCCACCACAGCTACTCCCGTTACGACAAGCAGCTCCACCACTGAGGAATCAACGACTTCATCTTCAACAACCACGACGACGCCCAGCAGTCAAGTGGCTTTGGATCCCACAGAAGTAGTTGTCACAACCACGGCTCCTACCACCACGTCCACCAGCACCACGACTCCGAAGCCCAACGAAACGCTGCCCGTGATCGTGGAACTGCAGGAGGCCGATCTGGCCTCTCCAACCCTCAACGACACGGCCAATGCCGAGGCTGGCGGAGATCAGGTGCTCAAGGAGGAGTCGGCGGTGTTGGTGCCACCGCCCGGTCTGGAGGATCCGCTGCAACACGAGCGAGAGAGGGAGCGCGAGAGGGAGAGGCAGCTGGAGCTGGAGCGGGATCTCGACCACGAGGCGGTGGCCAAGACCGAGTATGAGACGGTCGAGTATATCCCCAATCTGGTGCAGCCGCCGGTGGTTGATGGTAGCGAGGCGCTGACACCGCCGCCCAGCAAGGCGAACGCCCTGGAGGAGGACTCCGATGCGCAGTCCAACTCCGTGCACGCAGAGTACCCGCATGCGGCGCAGAGCCTCCAGATACCCGAGGAGCCGCCGGAGGAGTGAGGCAGCCGGGTGTAGGTACTGCGGGGGATTCCCCAAAACATTATTTTACTGTAAAGCGCAGCGCAGGAGGAGCGGGCGGCGGCAGGTGGCAGAGGAGCGAGATCGGGGCGGAGCAGCATGCAAACGGCGGGCGGAGCGAGATTCGGATTTGTATGCCTTAAGTTAACTTAGTTCTTATGTTTTATTTAAGCCATCGCTAAATCGAACAGTTTGTCGGACGCTTTTTTGTTGACTTTTGTTTCGTCGATTTTCAATTCGAAAATTCGATTATGATTTCGGGGGTTCGACCGCACAGGAGGAGGAGGAGTACATCGATATGACCCTGGACCGACGAACGTACAGAGGACCGTCTTATGATTTAAGCTTATTTGTTGGGGGCTCAATTTCGCGTATGTATGTATGTGTTTTGGCGTTGGTCAACGGGCGTCTTTTGGTTTTCAATCTCACGGCAACAGAAATTAAACAAAATTATGATTTTGTTAGCCTCTGGAAAGGTTTAAATACTAAAAAAAATGGGTGGAATTAACCAGATTAATGTTGGATCAATTCAACTTTTCAAATTTTTGATAAATTTATTTGGTTCTGAAATATTTTATTGCATACTTTTCACACATTTTACATTGATTTCAAGTCCTAAGCTATTTCTATTATGTGTTATTTTGTAAAGAAATCCTATTTAAATCAAGGATTTTAATTTTAATACTAAAATAAAATCTCAAAATAAATTTGGGATACATTCGTGAGATGGAAAACCGAAGAACGACCTGATAGATACCGGATGGAGGTGGCGCCGGTGGCGATATCGAATATGCAACTTGCATCTATATTTAATATCTGTATACACGTATATAGTACTTAGAGTTAATCGAAGGCAAAAAACAACAAATCGCATCGAGCTAATGTTAATAACACACACACGACTCACACACACTCAAAAGAACACACACACACCAAGCAAACGTAGTGCACACAGGCACAAACTGAATACACACGAGAAAAAAGAGAAAAAAATATTGTTATCAATTTCGTTAACAAAATGAGAAAATAGATTTTAGCGTGTAATTATATGAAAGTGAAAATGGTATTCTAAATAAAATCATAAATAAAAATTGAGCTTGTGTTTGATTTAATTTAAGTTATGGCTTGTAGAAAAGAAAACACTAATTATAGAATCAAGTTAAAGTGGCAGTTACTTTTTGTTTTGAATAATTAAATTGGCGTTGCCAGACTGTGCGGGCAGAGTATAGATAATGGTGGGGTTCTCTGCTTACGTATTTACACGGTCCGGCAGAATATGTCGCTGCGTTGCCAGACCGCAAGATTCAGCGCTATATATATCGATATATTGATATTTTGGTATATTATCAACAACCCTTCTGACGGTCCCACTATTCGATTATCGTCGAACAAATTCTCTATCGGTTTGGTTGCAACGGAGCCGAAGGTGCTGCCGAAGGCTGCCGAAGCAGCGTTCGGGTCGCCTTC
>JAEIII010002575.1:0-21761 GCA_018905755.1 Drosophila ohnishii | reverse complement strand
TAATGAAATTTATTCACACCTCAGACTGGCAGATTGGCCGCGTAGTCCGCTTTGCCGATGATGATACGCTTGGCGCGTTGCAAGCGGAACGGCTGGAAGTGATCCGGCGGCTTGGCCATCTGGCCCGGCAGGAAGGGGTGACCCACGTGCTGGTGGCGGGGGATGTGTATGAGCATGAAACCCCGGCCGAACGGACGCTGCATCAGCCCATTGAGCGGATGCGGGAGTTTCCGGATCTCCAGTGGCATCTGATCCCCGGTAATCATGATGCGGATCAGCCTGAAGGGGTCTGGGCGCGTCTGCTCCGGAGCGGTCTGCCCGCGAATGTGCAGATACACCGGGAGCCGGGCCCGGTTCTGATTGATCCGGCACAGAATGGCTGGCTGCTGCCTGCCGTGCTGAAGCGCCGCCATGTGCTGACAGACCTGACGGCCTATATGGATGAGGCCGAAACCCCGCCGGATGCCCTGCGCATTGGTCTGGCCCATGGCTCGGTTGTCGGGTTTGGGGGGGAGAGTGAGGCGGAGCATAACCCCGTGGCGCTGGACCGCGCCCGCCGGGCCGGACTGGCCTATCTGGCACTTGGTGACTGGCATGGGTTTTGCCAGATTGATGCCCGGACCGTCTATTCCGGCACGCCGGAGACAGACCGGTTTACAACCGGTGGCGGGGGCGGCGGTGAGGCTGTTGTCGTCACGCTGCACGGGGCGCGGGCCGAGCCGGAGATTACCCGCCACAGAACCGGGCGCTATATCTGGAAAAAGCTGGAGGATGTGGTGCTGACATCCGGGCAGGATGTTCTGGCGCTGGAAGCACGCATCCGTGGCATTGCCCCGGATAATCCGGGGGCGGTGCTGGTCTGGGCTGCGGTGTCCGGTCTGCTCCCTGTGGAGGATATGGCGCTGTATGAAAGCGCAATCCTTAAACGCCTGAGCGGTGCCGTGGCCTGTCTGCGCCTGACGGGCGCGCCGCATCTCTCTGCCGGGACAGAAGATCTTGATCGGTTTGGGGCCGGTGGGGCCGTGCGTGCGGCAGCGGAGCAGTTGCTGGCCCGGTCAGAGGCCGGGGGTGCTGAGGGGCAGCTTGCGGCGGATGCTCTGCAACGGCTGTTTCTGTTCTGGCAGGACATGGGAGCACAGGCAGGATGATCCTGACGGATATACAGATTGAAGGATTCCGCCGCTTTGCGTCTCCGGTGCGTCTGGACGGGCTGGGGCCGGGGCTGAATGTGCTGGCAGCCCCCAATGAGGCCGGGAAATCCACCCTTCTGACTGCTCTGAAAGCGGTGTTGATGGTGCGGTCCAGTTCCAAAGCAAAGCCCGTGAAGGACTTGCAGCCTTATGGCGGTGGCGCGCCGCATGTCGCTCTGTCCTTCACATGGAAGGGTATGGAGTGCCATCTGGAGAAGCAGTTTCTTTCAAAGGCGTTTACCCGGCTTATTTTAGGGCCGGAGCGGTTTGAGGGGGATCAGGCGGAAGAGGCTCTGCGCGCCCTGCTGGGGCTGGAAGAAGCCAGTAAGGGAGAAGCCGCTGGCCTGTGGAGTGCCTTGCTGGTGGGGCAGGGGGAAAGCTTTGTGCAGCCGGACCTGAACCAGACCGGGCAGGACAGCCTGCGCGGGTGTCTGGAGCAGGGGGTAGAGCAGGCAACGGGCGGTGCCGCGGCCAGTGCCGTGCTCAACCGGGTGCGGGAGCGGCTTTATCTGCTTCAGACGGCCAAAAGCGCGCAGCCAACCGGCAAATATAAACACGCACTTGAGCAGGAAGCGCAGGCACAGGCCTCGCTACGGGAACTGGAAAACCGACGGGCCGCGCTGGAGGAAGATCTGGGCGCGCTTGATCAGGCGCGACGGGCCTTGCGGGAGCAGGAGGATCCGGACCGGAAAGCGCAGGATGAAGCCGAGCTTCTGGCGTTGCGCCAGCAGCGGGATGCGCTGCGGATTGCGGACGCGGAAGAACAGGCCGCCAGAGCCGCCCTTGCGACAGCCACCCAGACCCTGAACAGCATCCGGGATGAGCAGGAGCGACGGCGGGAGCGGCAGGCGGCCCACCGCAGGCTGGAGCGTGAGGCTGCAGAAATGCAGCATGACCTGCAAGCCCTGACCCAGCGGACAGCACAGGCCCGGCAGCGTTATGAGGCAAGCCGGAGCCGGCGAGAGCAGGCAGAGCAGCAGCAGCAGGCTGCGCGGCAGGTGCTCCTGACTGTTTCGCGCCGTGCGGCGGTCTTGCAGCAGCAGGGAGCACTGGAGCGGGAGAAGCAGATCCTTGAGCGCGCGGAGGCCGCCTGCACCCGTCTGGAGCAGGCCCGCGCTGCGCTGGCAGCCCTGCGGGTTGATGAGGCTGTTATCCGCCGGGTGCGGAAAGCCGTGCGGGAGATGGATGCCGCACAGGCGGCTCTGAACGCCCGCGCCACCCGTCTGACCGTTACTTTGCTCCCCGAGGCGTCAGGCCGTGTTTTGCTGGATGGCGCGGCCTGCCCGCAGGGTGACATGGTTCTGACGCAGGCGGCTGAACTCCGGATTGAAGGAATCGGTCAGGTCCGTATTACGCCTGCGGTTAAGGATCAGGAGGAGGCGCAGGCCGCAGCGGATGCAGCGCGCCACCAGTTTCAGTCTGTCATGCAGGCAGCCGGGTGTCAGACGGTGGAAGAGGCGGAACGGCTGTTTGAAGAGCGACGGCAGGCCGAAACACGGGTGGCGGAAGCCCGCGCAGCCTTTGTGGCCTCTCTGCCTGCCGCGCGGGACGACCGGGATATGGCTTTGTTTGAAGCACTTGCTGCCATGCGGCAGGATATGCGGGATCGTATGGCCTCTCTGGCGCGTGAACTTGAGGCCTGTACGCCGGATGGACGACCGGAACAGGCTGACCAGACCGACGCAGCCTTGCAGCAGATGCAGACAACAGCCCGGCAGGAGGAAGACAGTGCTGCCCGCGCCGCGGATGAGGCGCGGCAGGCCGAGCGTGCGGAGCATGTCAGCCTGAGTGCGGCACAGGGGCTTCAGGATAAAGCCGAGGCGGCCTTGCGGCAGAAGCAGGCTGAGCGTGAGCAGATCGGGCGGGAGCTTGCTGTCCGGGCCGCGCAGGAAAGTGACGACGCTCTGGCAGAGCGTGCCGCTGTGGCCGTGCAGGCTCAGGCGCAGGCGGAAGCGTATAGTCAGACGCTGCGGGTGGGCCGGGAGGCGGAACAGCCCCTTTCCGTGGTGGAGGCCCGGATTGCCCGGCGGGAACAGGCTCTGGACAATGGCCGCGCGTCTGTTGTGCGTCTGCGGGAGGAGATCCGGGAGCGTGAAACCCGTGTGCGTGTGGCCGAAGGAGACGGGCTGGATGAAAAAATTGCCGAGGCAGGACGCGCCGCCGCCCGTCTCCGGCTGGAGTGTGAGGGCTATGAGCGGGAGCGTGCGGCACTGGCCCTGCTGGACCAGACGCTGAGTGATGCGGAAAAAACGCAGACGGAGCGCTACCTCGCCCCGCTGGTAAGCACCATGCAGCCCGCATTTTCAGCCGTGTTCCCCGGAGCCTCTCTGGAGATGGATACTGGTTTTGCGCTGTCCGGGCTGACACGCCGGACGGCGGAAGAATTTGGCCGGTTGTCAGACGGGACGCGCGAGCAGATTGCGGTGCTGGTGCGTCTGGGCTTTGCGGAACTGCTCCATGCCCGCCAGTCTCCGGCCATTCTGGTGCTGGATGATGCGCTGAGTTTTTCAGATTCGCAGCGGCTGGAGAGCATGTTTGATGTGCTGGCGGATGCCGCCACCCGGTTCCAGATTCTGGTATTGACCTGCCACGCGGAGGCCTTCGCCAGACTGGGCGGCACGGCGCTTGCCCTGCGGCCCATCCCGCAGATTACAGAACGACGTTAAACTGAAGCGCCATAACGGCGGCGTCATGGAACGTCGTCGTGGCACCCGGCCGGTTGATGTACTGGAAGTCCGGCTGGAGCGTCAGACCGTTGGCGATGTGGGCGTTATAGAAAAATTCGTAAATGTTTTCATGGGACTGAACACCCCAGACCTGCCCCCACTGGTTGGTTTGAAAATCCTGCCCGGCAATAACCGAGGCTTCCTGTTGCAGGGCCACGGTGCGGCTCATTTTCAGCCACTGATACATCATGCCGATACTGTCATTCGGGCGGCCCCACGGCTTGCCGGTTTCCAGCAGCCCACCCCACAAATGGTGGGACATTGCGGTGGTTTTGCCGTCCGTCCACATATAGCCACCCATGGCGATCAGCCCGTTGGTCGGTCCATCGCCATTACGCACCAGCATCTGGTCTGCCTGAAGCCATGCGCTGGCCCGGCCTGCGTGGTAGCGGGCGGGCTGGCCTGTCTGCACCCAGGAGTTGCCGTTAATGTCCTCATACAGATCTTTGTATTTGGAGTTATCGTAGCTGTATCCAGCCTTGTAATGTCCCACCAGATGGTTACGGCCAAAGGAGGGCATCCAGCCGATTTCCACCGGCGTTGAGAACTTGCCCAGACCATCCTGCGCCCAGGCCCAGCCGGAAATCCCGCCGTTGAAGGCATGTGGGGAAACCGCAAACAGGCCAGCCATAATATAGGTGTCACTGGTCGGCATGACACGGGCCACGGCGCCAAGATTGCCAGAGGGCCAGTCGCGGTTGCCTTCCGTATACTTGTTGGGGGCCGGGTTCCCGCAGACCGCCACGTTCATATACATACAGAACAGCGGAGAGGCGGCAAAGAAGCTGCCCACCGGAATCCACCCTGCGCTGATGTCCAGATGGTTGTTCAGGAACGATTTTTCGCCATACAGATAGACAAGATGCGCCACCACGTTGCCTCGGGCACCGTAAATCTGTTGCACGCCGCCAATGGAATCCCCGATAAACCGGGTGCTCAGATTCTGCCCGTGCCCGTTTACCACCATCATGTGGGACCAGAAGCCTTTGAGCAGATTGAGGTCCGTCAGCTTGCCCCAGTCCACATCCAGTTCCACACCAACCTGACCGGCATTGGTCACACCCTGACGCATGCCGCCACGGAAGTTTCCGGCCAGTTCTTCATGCACGTCGGCCAGAATATGGATGCCGTGGTCCAGCAGCCAAGGCTGCGCGCCCCACCAGTCACCAAAAAAATGGTTTTTCCCGTAGGGCGCTGAAAACAGCGGGCCGGGGTCTTCCACCGGATTAGCCTCATTATTGGCTTCCAGACTGGGCCACAGGCCAGCAGCACTGTTCCCGCCTGTCAGCAACTGGGCTGAGGCCTTGGAGGAAAAAGCCGGGGTAAGGCAGCAGGCGAAGGAGAGGGCGCAGAAAAAAGAGAAGCCGGAGGAGAATCTTGTCATGTTTCTTTTTACTTTTGTTACGGAGGCGTTGGGGAGGAGGGCATAGTGTTTCAAAGCGGCATCATAATGTCTAAACTTTTTTTCACCCTTAAACAGTCTTTCGCATGTCTGGTGGCATTTTAACGACACCCGGCAGCAGAACGTTCCCTGCGATGCGTTGACGCCTGCCGGATCAGGTGATGAATTCGGCCTATGACAAAAATAGACACAACTCGCCCCTTCCTGCCGGTGCGTATTGCGGTGATGACCGTATCGGACACCCGCACCCTTGAAACCGATACATCCGGGCAGGCGCTGGTCTCCCGCCTTGAGCAGGCGGGCCATGTGCTGGCAGACCGCACGATTGTGCGCGATGATGTCGGGCAGATAACAGAACAGCTCACACGCTGGATCAAAGACCCTCTGGTTGATGTGGTCATCACGAATGGGGGCACCGGAGTAACCGGGCGTGATGTAACGCCGGAAGCCTTTGACCGTGTGCTTGAAAAGCGCATCGAAGGCTTTGGCGAACTCTTCAGAATGTTGTCCTACCGCAAGATCGGCACATCCACCATTCAGTCCCGCGCAATCGCAGGCGTTGCGGACGGAACATATCTGTTTGCGCTCCCCGGTTCAACCGGCGCTGTCAAAGACGGCTGGGATGATATTCTGGTGTTTCAGCTCGACAGCCGCCATCGCCCCTGTAACTTTGTGGAACTCATGCCCCGGCTGCGTGAAGGTTTGAAAGAGGATCATGCTCATGACTGAAGATGTCAGACTGCTGATGCTGGCAGGTGATTATGTGGAAGATTACGAGATCATGGTGCCGTATCAGGCGCTGCTGATGGTGGGCTACAAGGTGGATGTGGTCAGCCCCGGCAAGAAGGCCGGGGACAAGATTCTCACGGCCATCCATGATTTTGAAGGCGCGCAGACCTACAGTGAAAAGCCGGGTCACGCCTTTGAGCTGAACGCCACGTTCGATGAGATTGATACGGACGATTATATCGGTCTGATCATCCCCGGTGGCCGTGCGCCGGAGCATCTGCGCATGCATCCGCGCGTGATTGAAATTGTCAAAGCCTTTGCGGACCGGCCTCTGGCCGCTATCTGCCACGGCGCGCAACTGCTGGCTGCGGCGGATGTTATCAGGGGGCGTAAAGTCTCGGCGTACCCGGCCTGCCGCCCGGAAGTGGAACTGGCTGGCGCAACCTATGCCGATATTGCAGTGACAGACGCCGTAACGGATGGAGAGCTGGTGACGGCCCCCGCATGGCCCGCGCATCCGGCCTGGCTGGCGCAGTTTCTCAGCGTGCTGGGTGCGACTGTGACAATATAGTGCATTGGCAGGCGCCTCCTGTTGTGCATCATATGGAACAGTGTTCAACAGGATGGAGCCTCTTATGAGACGTCTTACTGCCCATTTTATTCCTGCGGCTCTTAGTCTGGCCTGCGCCATGCCGCCAGCCGCAGCATGGGCACAGCAGGCAACATCCTTGCCGCCCAATGACGCGCCAAGCCCCGCGGCACCCGGCGTGCATCCGGATGTCAGGCTTCCGGCCCCGGCTACACCCGTCAGGGTTGAGGAAATCAAGGTGTCCGGCAACAAGCTGGTCAGCACGCCCGCCATTATGGCTGTGGTGCCGTTCCATGTCGGCAGTATGGTAACGCAGGCGCAGATCACGCAGGGCTTGCAGGATATTATGAAGCTGTATCAGCAGCAGAATATCGGCGGAAAATTCCATCAGAACCTCAAGCTGGACGGCAAACGCGTTCAGGTTGAGTGGGCGATTGAAGAAACCGGAGGCCCGGCGCATCTGAACAAGCCGCTCGTGCTGGAAAGCCTTGGGTTTGATGGCAATCTGCATATTGCAACCTCAGCCCTGAAAGAGGCCGTGCATCGTCAGCCGGGCGATCAGGTCACCCCTGCAACCGTGCTGGAAGATGAAAAAGCCATTCAGGCTTTGTATGTGAAGAAAAATATCGGTGTCACCATCGTGCCGGAAAGCCGTGCGCCGCATAAGGATGAGCGCGTTACGCTGGTCTATCACCTGACAGAAAAAGCAACGGACTGACGCTTTTCTGTTATCCCGGCGCAGGCGGCCTGAAGCAGATCTTCAGGGCCGTCCGCGCCGGAAACGCTTTAATCAAAAATCTAAGCAACCGCGCTTTTCTGCGCTAGCCGTCTCAGTATTCGCTGGCAGCCGGGCGGTTCAGCATTGCCATCAGTTCGCGCCGTGTGTCGGAACTGGTGCGGAACACACCGAGCATCTGGCTTGTCACCATGGAGACACCGGGGCGATGCACGCCGCGGGTCGTCATGCATTCATGGCTGGATTCAATAATAACAGCCGTGCCGTGGGGTTGCAGAACATCATTGATGGTGTTGGCAATCTGCGCCGTCAGCCGTTCCTGAATCTGCATCCGGCGGGCATAGGCATCCACCACACGCGCCAGCTTGGAAATACCGACCACGCGCTGGCGCGGCAGGTAGGCCACATGCGCCCGGCCAATAATGGGGGCGAGGTGATGCTCACAGTGGCTTTCAAAGCGGATATCGCGCAGCAGCACGATTTCATCATACCCTTCCACTTCAGAAAACGTGCGTTCCAGAAGGGTTTTAGGGTCGATTTCATACCCCTGAAAAAACTCTTCATACGCACGGGCCACGCGGGCAGGCGTATCATGCAGGCCTTCACGTTCCGGATCTTCCCCGGCCCAGCGCAGCATGGTGCGGATGGCGTCTTCCGCCTCTTCACGGGTGGGGCGGTTGGTTTTGGGCAGAGGGTCGCTCATGCCATTCTCCTGCGGTCTGCGTGGTGATGAAGCAGTTCTGGCTGCTTCACGTTAATGGATCTGGCGGAACTGGAACGGGCTATCAAGGCTGAAGGGCGGAATGGTGATGTCAAACCGTTTGCCAGAATTGACATTCCACATCTGGTAAGACCCCCGCATGAAGCCCCCCGCCGTGGTGAGGGAAACACCGGAAGTGTAGTCAAACCCGTTCTGCGGGCGGATAACGGGCTGTTCACCCACCACGCCTTCTCCATGCACATATTCCGTCCGGCCTGCGCCATCCGTAATCTGCCAGGTCCGTTCCTTGAGTTGGATGGGGGCCGTGCCGCCATTTTCAATGCGGATGCGGTAAACCCAGCAATACATGTCCTCATCAGGTTCAGACTGTTCCGGGAGCCAGAACACCTGTACGCAGACGCGCATATCTCCCGTCACGGCTTCATACATCGGCGCTGAGGCGAACAGTTCGCTCATGGCGTCATCATGATCGGGGGACATGGGCGGTGAGTCCGGCCAGTCAGGCATGGGGTGTTCTGCTCCTGCGCAAAAAATAAAAAAGGCCTGCTTCACGCCAGCGGGTTTTATCCCGCAGCGCAGAAACCACGGCAACAATCCGCTGGCAGTATCACGAAGCGATCAGAAAAGGGAAGCCGCCCGTCTACGGTGTGCTGAAACAGCCACAGCAGACGGGCGGCAGGCAGGTATAAGTTCGGGCCCGATCAGGCTTTGGCGAGAGCCGCCACGCCACGGGCAAGATCATCAATCAGATCGGCACTGTCTTCCAGCCCGACGGAGAAGCGGATCGCCCCTTCAGAAATCCCGAGCTTGGCCCGTTCTTCCTCGCCGATCTTCATATGGGTGGTGGTGGCCGGGTGCGTCACGAGGGACCGCGCATCGCCCAGATTGTTGGAAATGGCGATAAGGTTCAGGGCGTTCATGAAGGCAAAGGCCCCTTCCTGCCCGCCAGCAACTTCAAACGCGACCATGGTGCCGCCACCCGTCATCTGCCGCTGGGCAAGCGCGTATTGCGGATGATCCTTGCGGCCCGGATAGCGCAGGCTGACAATCCCGGGTGCTGCGGCAAGGTAGTCTGCCACCGCAGCCGCATTGCGCGTCATGGCTTCCACGCGCAGGGCAAGTGTTTCCAGCCCCTTGAGCATCACCCACGCATTGAAGGGGGAGAGAGCATTGCCAGTATTACGGACGAACGGCTGGAGCGTTTCCTTAATCCAGTCTTCCTTGCCCAGCACGGCCCCGCCCAGCACGCGGCCCTGTCCGTCAATATGTTTGGTACAGGAATACACGACCACATCCGCGCCCAGTTCCAGCGGCTTTTGGTAGAGCGGGGAGGCAAATACGTTATCGACAATGACGAGTGCCCCGGCCTTGTGCGCACGCTCTGAGATGGCGGCGAGGTCCAGCACATCCAGCATGGGGTTGGAGGGGCTTTCCAGCAGCACAGCGGCGGTTGGCTTGCTGAAGGCGTCATCCCATGCGGCGAGGTCCCCGCCATCGACGAACACGGTTTCCACGCCATATTGCGGTAGCAGGTTGGCTACAATCCAGTGGCAGGAGCCAAACAGTGCGCGGGAGGCCACAACGCGGTCCCCGGCTTTAACGTGGGAGAGCAGGGCGGAAGAGACCGCGCCCATCCCCGTTGAGGTCGCGACACAGGCTTCAGCCCCTTCCAGATCGGCCAGACGCTTTTCCAGCGCAACCACGGTGGGGTTGGCAAAGCGGCTGTACTGGTAGTGTGAGACTTCACCTGTAAAGGTTTTAGCGGCCTGTTCGGCGTTTTCGTAAACAAAGCCGGATGTCAGGAAAAGCGCCTCGCTGGTTTCACCATATTCGGTGCGTTCCAGCCCCGCGTGCAGAAGGCGAGTGGCGGGACGCCAGGCTTTGGAAGAAGAGGTCTTGCTGTCACTCATCACGAGGTATCCGGTTCTTTTGCTGCTGTGCAGCGCAGTGTGACCGTGGAAACCGTGGCGTCGGCAGTGCGTCGCCATGGCCTCTTTAGCGCGTTTATTTTACCTCGCCGCAAGCCGGCCGTACAAATCACGAGGTTTTATCGTGCTTTAACGCACAATAAGGATTTTGTTATGCGGAGGTGGCTTGCGTTCGTCAAGCATCGATCTGCCCTCCTGCCGCAGGGCCTGCCATGCAGCAGGGCTGGTGGATTTTAAAGTAATTCCTGCAAAAGCGGGACAAAAGGAATATCCGCATCCGGCATGGGGTAATCCTGCAGCTTTTCCGGCGCGACCCATGCAAGTGTCTGTCCTTCCTTTGCCGTCGGGGTGCCGGTCCAGCGGCGGCACAGGTACAGCGGCATCAGCAGGTCAAACGCCTTGTAGGCGTGGGATGCAAAGGTAAACGGCGCAAGGCAGGCGCGGGAGACATCCAGCCCAAGCTCTTCTTCCAGTTCCCGCACCAGCGCGGCTTCCGGCGTTTCTCCGGGTTCAACCTTGCCGCCGGGGAATTCCCAGAGCCCGGCCAGACTTTTGCCCTCCGGGCGTCTGGCCAGCAGAATACGCCCCTGTGCGTCAATCAGCGCGGCTGCGGAAACCAGCACGAGTTTGCGGGGGGCAGCCCCCTCGCTTTGCGGCGTGCCGGAAGGGGTATCCAGATCATCCCGCGTGGCTTCAAAAACACGGACCGGGTGCTCGCGACCACGGGCCACAAACATCTGCTTGTCAGTGCCAATCGCCCGGAAGCCGATCTGTTCCAGAACACGGGCAGAGGCTGCGTTATCCTCCGCTACCGTGGCGCGCAGGCAGGTAATATCCAGATTGGCCAGCGCCCAGCGGGCCAGCCGCCCGGCCGCCCGGGTCGCAATGCCCCGGCCCCAGTATGTGCGGCCCACCCAGTAGCCCAGCATCCCAACACGCCCCACCTGCGGCACGGTCTGCACACGCAGGCCCACGCAGCCAAGGAGGGTATTGTTTTCATCCAGAATGGCGAAATGGCAGCCTTCTCTGGCCCGATGCATGGAGAGCGTGGAGGCAATCCAGTCGTCCGCCAGTGCCCGCGGGTAGGGGAAGGGCAGGCGGCTGAGCATGCGCACCACTTCCCAGTCATTGACCAGATTGTGCAGCGCAGGCGCATCATCAGGCAGAAGGGGGCGCAGCCGGTAGGGGGGCGCCTCCAGAACCAGAGACGTGATGTCAGGCATTCACAGCCGGTGCGGGCACACCGCATTCCGCGAGCAGGCCACGCAGGGCGTTGATGACGGGGAAGACTTCCACATTGTGGTCTCCGCCCAGTTCACGCCAGGCCTGCTGTTCAAGCTCCACAATTTCGCGGTCTTCCGCAAAAATCCGTTCGGTAAACGCGACAAGGAACGGCCATGCCAGTTCCAGCACCCCCGGCACCTTGGGGCGTTTGACAGACAGGAGGCCGAACGTCCGGTTTGTCAGTTCTTCCGCATCCTGCGGGACATAGACAATCCACAGATCCATCACCGGGTCTTCATCCCCTGTCTGGATACGGAGTGTCTGATAGGGATATTCCGTGCGGATGGTCATGACGTCACGATGCTGGAATTTTTCCGAGGAATCGCGGCGTTCACCAAAAATCAGGGCTTCACCCAGCGGCTGTTTGCCACTGGTGCGGGCAAAGGAATACTGGGCTTCCACCAGACCGGGCTCGCGTTTCTGGCCCAGAAAGCGCGGGCGCATCTGGCCCATCTGCTTCATGTGCATGAACTGATGGTTCATATCCATCAGGTTCTCATGCATGAAGCTGTAATGGCATTTGACTTCCTGCCCGAAGAAGCGGGTCTTGTACGCCGGGTCTCCCACACGGGCCAGACGCGGCGGCAGCGGCACGGAATCCGCTTTATCCGGGTCTCCGGGGAAGACAAAAATCAGCCCATCCTGCTCACGGCAGGGAAAGGTGCGTACCCCGTTGGGCAGCTTGCCCTTGCCCAGATAAGGCACATCAATGCAGCGGCCTGACCGGCCATAGGCCCAGCCATGATAGCAGCACTGGACGGACTGACCACAGACCTTGCCTTTGCTGAGCGGCACCTGCCGGTGTGCGCAGCGGTCTTCCAGTGCAAAAATTGCGCCTTCCGTCGGGCGCACCAGTGCGATGGGGGTACCGGCATACCGCGTGCCGATGGTCTTGCCCGGCTTGAGTTCCTTTGACCATGCCACCGGATACCAGAAGTCCGGATTGGAGCGGACGCGCCGCAGGTCCGTGCCGGTCGTGTTATGCCCCGCGCCAAAAGAGGGTGTATCGTCTGGTGTGTCACTCTGAACGGTCTGGTTCATCTTGCCTCATGTCATGACGTTCGGGGCTGCGTCACCCTGACACGGCCTAATAGCGGATGTATGCAACCGTATATCACACAAAGAGGCAAGACGCAGAAAGGGCGCAGAGCCAGGTTCGCCCGTTTTTATTTGCAAATTATTCGCAAACTGAAAATCAGGCTGCCCTGGGTGCCGGTCTGGGCATAGGTCCCTCCCGCTTCAGCCCGTGCCAGGCAATCAGGCTGTCTCCCAGAAACAGGGCGAGTGCGCCGACCGTGCAGGCAAGCGCCAGCCCGAACATGATCACCAGCCATGTGGCGACGGAAGAATCCCGCACGCTGCCTAGAAACAGCACAAAGGCAGCCCCGCATGAGGCAGCGCCCCCAAGGCCACCCGCCAGAATGGCGGTGTCCAGCATCAGCGTGCGGCGGTGGAGGCGCACCAGATGCTTCTCCAGTGTCAGATTGCGGTCCGGGTCGTCATTTTCATCCGTCAGCAGGGCGTTGGCCTGCTCAATATGGTCAGAGACACGGGCCAGACGGGTGTTGAACAGGTTCAGCAGGGTGCCGATGCCCGAGAGCATGAAAACCGGAGTGAGTGCGACCTGAATAATATGCGCAACACTATCCACCGGCTCGGCGGCGAGACCTGCAAAAACGGGAAGAGCCATAAAGCGGGATGTCCTTAGCTGGCTGTACGTCGGGAGCGAGCGGAGGGTCTAGCGGCTGGACGCCAGTTCTGCCGTAAGGTCTTCAATGAACTGGAACGCCACCCGGCCCGAACGGCCACCGCGGGTGATGGCCCACTGGCTGGCGCGGGCCGTCAGATCCTCATCGCTGATGGGAAGGGCGCGTTCTCCCGCATAGGTCCGCACCATGTCAAGAAACACATCCTGCGGGCAGGCATGGAACCCCAGCCACAGGCCAAACCGGTCAGACAGGGATACTTTTTCTTCCGTGGCTTCAGACGGGTTGATGGCCGTGGCGCGTTCGTTCTCAATCATCTCACGCGGCATCAGGTGCCGGCGGTTGGACGTGGCATAGAACAGAACATTCTCAGGCCGCCCGGCAATGCCACCATCCAGCACGGATTTCAGGGCTTTGTAATCCCGGTCTTCTTTTTCAAAAGACAGATCATCACAGAAGAGAATAAAGCGGCGCGGGCTTTGCCGCAGCATGGCCAGAAGCTCGGGCAGGGTTGCCAGATCTTCGCGCTGGATTTCCACCAGAGCCACCCGGCCCTGACCGGGCGCGCAGGGCTTGCCTTCTACCTGATTAACCAGCGCATGCGCCCCTTTGACCAGTGACGACTTGCCCATGCCGCGGGAGCCCCAGAGCATGGCATTATTGGCGGGCAGCCCACGAGCAAAGTGCTCGGTATTGTCCATCAGCGTCTGGCGCTGCGAATCCACGCCCTGCAACAGGGTGGCCGGAACATGCGCCACATGCGGCACGGCCAGCAGCCGCCCCCGCTCGGGCAGCCAGACAAAGGCATCCGCCTGATCCACCCCGTCCAGACTTGGCGGTGGAGGGGAGAGGCGCTCCAGCGCTGACGCAATACGTTCAAGGACGGAGAGAGGGGCTGAATCCATCAGGGCAGGGTCCATGGTTGGGGTGGAAGGTCAGTTTGCCGGAACGGGCGGGCAGAAAAAAGAAGCAGGGCTACGGTTTATCAGGCACGGGATGCTTGACGTGTGAGCCGTGAAAATTATGGTCACGCATCTTCATTGCGCAACCAGCCTTTCCGGAAAGTCTGCCATCATGTCCAATTTTCTTATTCCCGCAGCCTATGCCCAGTCCGCCGGTGGCGGTGGGGCTGGTTCGAGTCTGATGTCGTTCCTGCCGTTTATCGGCGTGTTCGTCATCATGTATTTCCTGATGATTCGTCCGCAGCAGCAGAAGCAGAAGCAGCTTCAGAATGAACTCAAGGCTCTGCGTCGCGGGGACCGGATTGTGACCGCAGGCGGCATTATCGGGATTGTGCAGAAATCCCGTGATGACAGTCAGGAAATTGAGGTGGAAATTGCCCCGAATGTCCGCGTCATGATCCTGCGCAGCACGGTAAGCACGGTTCTGACCAGCACGGCCAAGCCTGCGAATGACAGTGCGGACGTCAAAAAATAAGAGGCTCTCCCGTCAGGCGGTATGCTGAGAGAGCATCATGGAAAGCGGGCTTCTGGCCCGCTTTTTTTATGGGCAGACGGTCCTGTCAGGAGGGCTCAGTCGTTTCCGCCAGATGAGGGTCTGTGGTACGGCCTTCCACAACTTCTTCCGTCACATCCAGCGCCAGAACTTCCCCCGCCATAATAATACTGAGCAAAGCGAGAATTTTCAGTCCCAGCATATCGTTGTTTTGCGGGTGCCCATGCAGAATGTGCAGCACAAGAGGCGTGAGGGCCGGAAAGGGGAGCAGCCAGAATACGGCCCGCCACACCGGCTGCTGGATGCGGGAGCGGTAGAAACTGGCCAGTCTCCGCTCTTTCTTGAGCACAAATTTCAGGAACAGGACGATCGCGGTCCCAACGGCCAGCGATATGAGCGGCATCAGCACAACGGTGTAGGCCACCTCATGCCAGTCACAATAGGCCAGTCCAAGCAGCGCGACCCCGACCCATGATGAAAAATAGATGCCGATACCAATCAGGGAATAATGCTTCACGAGAGAGTCCTCACAGGCCGTTTCCGTGCGTTTACGCCGGGATTCCCGTCGCCCTGATTGCAGATTGGCAGGAACGGAAAAACCCTAAGTCACGCTTTTACGACAAAATGATGCGGTATCGTTATAAATAAAATATGACACTCCTCCGATGCTCCGATGCTCCGATGCTCCGATGCTCCGATGCTCCGATGCTCCGATGCGCAGCAGGGGCCGCATACGCAACGCGAACGTAGTGCGGCAGACCGGACTTACAAAAAGGAAACCGGGTCGATATCCACATCCACGCGCACCTGCCGTTCCAGTTTTATCAACCCCAGCCAGCGGCGCAGAATAGGCTGCACGGCAATAGTTTTCCGGGTGCGGAGCAGCAGACGCCGCCTGTGCCGCCCGCGCAGAATGGCCATGGGGGCCGGAGCGGGGCCAAGCACCTGAATTCCGTCCCCATAAGGGGCTACGCGGCCAAGCGCCGCAGCGGCATCATCTGCGGCGGCGGCCGTGTCCGCGCTGACAATCAGGGCCGCCAGACGCCCGTAAGGAGGCCAGAAACCGGGGCGCCTCTGCTCGGCTTCCTGCGTCATGAAGGCGTCAAAATCCCCGGAGAGCAGGGCCTGCATCACGGGGTGTTCCGGCGTGTAGCTTTGCAGCAGCACACGGCCCGGTGTGCTGGCGCGTCCGGCACGGCCTGCAACCTGATGCAGAAGCTGGATTGTGCGTTCCCCCGCCCGCAAATCACCCCCGCCAAGGCCCAGATCGGCGTCCACAATCCCGACCAGCGTCAGGTGCGGGAAATGCCAGCCTTTGGCGACAATCTGTGTGCCGATCACCAGATCGACTTCCCGGCGGGAAATCTTGCCAACCGCCTCCGCTGTGGCGGCGGGGCCGCCCAGCGTGTCACTGGCCATGACCAGAATCCGCGCATCGGGGAACAGGTGGCGGGCTTCTTCCGTAATCCGCTCAATGCCGGGGCCAATGGGTGTCAGGCTTTGCTCTGCGCCGCAGGAGGGGCAGGTCTCGGGCATCGGTTCGGTATGGTCGCAAAAATGGCAGGAGAGTATTTTGCGATTCCGGTGCTCGACCAGCCATGCCGTGCAGTGCGGACATTCCATCCGGTGCCCGCAACTGCGGCACAGGGTCAGAGGCGCATAGCCGCGCCGGTTGAGGAACAGCATGGCCTGCTCCTTCCGCTCAAACGTCGCGGTCAGTTCTTCCGTCAGGGCAGGGGAGAGAAACAGGCCCCGGGGTGGCGGGTGGTCCCGCATGTCCAGAATCCGGGTTTCCGGCAGAGCCGCTCCGCCGTGGCGGGAGGGCAGAATCAGATGCCGGTACCGCCCTGCCTCCACATTGGCCAGAGATTCCAGACTGGGCGTGGCAGAAACCAGCACAATCGGGAAGCCCGCCAGTCGGGCCCGTACCACCGCCATATCCCGCGCACTATAGATCACGCCTTCTTCCTGTTTGAAGAGGGCCTCGTGTTCTTCATCCACAATAATCAGGCCGAGGTCCTTAAAAGGCAGGAACAGGGCAGAGCGTGCGCCCACCACCACCGTCGCGCTGCCGTCTGCCGTCCCGTGCCATGTCAGACGGCGCGCCCGCTGGCCGACTTCGGAATGCCAGATGGCGGGCTGTGTGCCAAAGCGGCGCGTAAAGCGTTCCATCCACTGGGCTGAAAGCGCAATTTCCGGCAGCAGAACCAGTGCCTGCCTGCCTTGCTCCAGACAGGCGGCAATGGCTTCCAGATAAATCTCGGTCTTGCCGGAGCCTGTTACCCCTTCCAGCAGCGTGACGGAAAATCCGCCTGCGTCCACTGTCTGGCGCAGGGCGTCTGTGGCGTCAGCCTGTGCGCCTTCCAGCACCGGCAGATTATGGTGCGGGTCTGGGGCAGCAAAGGCGCGTTCCGGCCCGAGCGCCACGGCAGTCAGCGCGCCAGCATCTGCCAGACCTTTCACAACTCCGGGGCCAACGCCAGAGGCTGTGGCAATATCTGTGGTGGTGCGGGCCGTGCCGTCCGCCAGCAAAGTCAGCACTTTCTGGCGGGCGGGGGTGAGGCGCAGGCCATCCGGAGTGGGAGACGCTGCCAGCCAGCCTGTGGTGGGCGTAGGCACGCCACGCATATGTAGCCGCAGCGTCATGGCCAGAACCATGCCGGGGGCGGAGAGGGTGTATGCCGCCACCCAGTCTACAAAGCGCCGCAACTCCGCTGTCAGTGGTGGCAGATCCAGCCGCTCCGCGACCGGACGGAGTTTGGCGGCGTCCACTGAGCGGGACGGCGGGGGCGCAAATTCTGGCGGCAGAGAAGAGGCTGCGTCCCACACCACACCGGTCTGCCTGCGGTGTCCGAGCGGCACCGTGACAATATCGCCCGGCTGGAGGGGCATGTCCGCCGGAGCCGCATAATCAAACGGGCCGGGGAAGGGCATGGGCAGCAGCACGGACACTCTCTGGCGTGCATTCCCGGCGGCGGAAGCCGGACTCTGCGCAGACTGAAAAAGAGTGGGAGGTGTGGACGCCATGAAGTCCTATGTAAGCGGAGGCCCGGTTAAAGAACAGTGCTTGCGAAACCCGAAAAAGTCTGAACAAGTCTGCTCAGCCATCAGAGCATCCTGACGGGTGCGGATCTGTGTGAGGGGATGCCATGACAGCGGAAGCAGCCGTCCAGAAGTTTCTGGAATGGATGGCGACGGAAAAGCGGGCCTCCCCCCTGACGATTGACGCCTACCGCGCCGATCTGGCCCGGTTTCTGGGCTTCATGTCTGAGCATCTGGATGGCCTGCCCGACATGGCGGGGCTGGCACGGATCAGCCTGAGGGATTTTCGCGCCTGGCTGGCGCAGGAGCAGGCGCGGTCTGCTACTTTCCGCACGCGGCAGAGCACGCCGGACCGCGCTGCCCGGACACGTGCGCGGCGGGTGTCCGCCGTACGGTCCTTTTTCCGGTATCTTGCCCGCAGGCAGGGGGTGGAAAACCCGGCGGTTGCTCTGCTGGCCACACCCCGCAGCAAGAAACCTCTGCCACGCCCCCTGAGCGTGACAGACGCCAAAGCTGTGCCGGAAGATATTGCCGAACTGGCTCATACGCCGATGGCAAGGCAGCGTGACGGCGCATTGTTCCTGCTGCTGTATGGCTGCGGGTTGCGTATTTCAGAGGCTCTAAACCTGAATATTGCCGACCTTGGGCCTCTGACCAGCAGCGGCGTGCTGCGTATTCGCGGAAAAGGGAACAAGGAACGTCTGGTTCCGGTGCTGCCCGCTGTACAGCAGGCGCTTGAAGCGTGGCGCAGGCAGCATCCTTCTCCTGCGCCAGAGTCGCCTTTGTTTCCGGGGGTGCGGGGCGGACGGTTGCAGGCCGGAGTTGCCCAGAAGGCCATGCGGGAATGGCGTGTGCTGGCCGGACTGCCGGACCATGTCACGCCCCATGCGCTGCGCCACTCTTTTGCGACACATCTGATGGAAGGTGGCGCGGACTTGCGCGTCATTCAGGAACTGCTGGGGCATGCCAGCCTGTCCACCACACAACGATACACTCTTGCGGATGAAGCCCGCCTGCTTGATGTGTGGAGCCGTGCGCATCCGCGTGCGCAAAAAACTGCTCAGCCGAGAGAAGGAACACGAGACTAATGACCGATGCCCTGCGCGCTCCCTGGCCCGCTATAGACCCTTACGCCCACGGCTATCTGGATACCGGGGAAGGGCACGAGATTTACTGGGAGGAATGTGGCAATCCGCACGGTATTCCGGTGGTGTTTCTGCACGGGGGGCCCGGTGGCGGATGCTCCCCCGCACAGCGCCGTCTGTTTGACCCCTCCCGTTATCGCATCGTGCTGTTTGACCAGCGTGGCTGTGGCCGGTCCAGACCGCATGCCTCGCTGGAGAATAACACCACATGGCATCTGGTTGCTGATATTGAGCGCCTTCGGGTGTTCTTCGGGATTGATAAATGGGCGGTTTTCGGCGGGTCATGGGGGTCCACGCTGGCGCTGGCCTATGCCCAGACTCACCCGACGCGCGTAACAGCCCTGATGCTGCGCGGCATCTTCACCCTGCGGAAGGCCGAACTGCTCTGGTATTATCAGGAGGGTGCCTCCTGGCTGTTCCCGGATAAATGGGAAGATTTTCAGGCTCCTATCCCGCAGGCAGAGCGCGGGGATATGATGGCGGCGTATCGTAAGCGTCTGGTCTCGGAGGATGTTGCGGTACGGCAGGAAGCCGCTCTGGCATGGAGCCTGTGGGAAGGGCGCACGCTCACCCTGCTGCCCGCACCGGATATTGAAACCCAGCATGAAGAGGCAGATTACGCGCTGGCGTTCTCACGCATTGAAAACCATTATTTCGTGCATGGTGGCTGGCTGGAAGAGGGCCAGTTGATCCGTGATGTTGACCGTATCCGGCATATCCCGACCGTTATTGTGCAGGGGCGTTATGATATGGCCACACCTGTGCGTACAGCATGGGACCTGCACAGGGCATGGCCGGAAGCATATTTCAGACTGATTGACGCAGCAGGCCATGCGTTGTTTGAACCCGGTATTCTCAGCGCCCTGCTGGAGGCCACAGACCGCTTTGCGCGGGAATTAGGCTAACACCATGCGGACACGGGCACTCCGTATAGCGCTTCTGGCCACGTTGTGGTCAGCCGCCTCTCCCTCGCTTCTGGCCCCTGTGGCGCTGGCTGCGGAGGGGGTATGCCACCGTGAGCGGATTGCCCGTGTGCCTTTGCATGATGATCAGGGGTTTCTGAACATCCCTGTTGAAATCAACAAACACGCCGCGAGTATGATTGTTGATACCGGATCGGAGGGGAGTCTGCTTTCTCCAGATGCCGCCGAGCGTTTTCAGGTCTTGCTTGACCCGTCTGTTCACACCGTCATGCAGGGTACCGGCGGGGTTGGGCATATGGTGCCGAATGTCGTCGTGCGGTCCCTCACGCTGGGGGGGCTTGAGGCCGGGCCTGTCTCCATGCCGGTTGGGGATCTGCCGGGCAAACCGGTGACGCAACCACCGGTTGAAGGTCTGGTCGGTGGAGATTTGCTCTCGCACTATGATGTGGAGTTTAATGTTGCGGAGGGCTGGCTGACGTTCTGGTCTGTCAAAAGGGGTTCAACGGCCTGTGCCGGACCAGCCGACTGGCATGTTATTTACCGCGCTGTGCCGCTTCAGTCCGCCGGGCGTCGGGTGATTGTTCAGGTGATGCTGGATGGCAGGCCTTTGCGGGCCTTGGTGGATAGCGGGGCGCGGTCCCGTATCCTGTCAGATAAAGCTGCGGAGAAATTGGGCGTTACGGCCCGCATGTTAGCGGCTGATCCGGGTGGCCTGACGAGCGGTGTCGATGGCCATCAGCAAGTTTATCACTGGCATCGTTTTCATAGTTTCCA
Organism: Drosophila ohnishii; assembly: GCA_018905755.1. Taxonomy (NCBI): domain Eukaryota; kingdom Metazoa; phylum Arthropoda; class Insecta; order Diptera; family Drosophilidae; genus Drosophila; species Drosophila ohnishii. The sequence goes on along the minus strand of JAEIII010002575.1, from coordinate 1,411 downwards.
GATCGGGCAGGAGCAGGAAAAAGAGCCTGTTCTGACGGTCGCACCCATTCATGATTCGGTGGATATGCTGCTGGGGTCAGACTGGTTTGCGGCGCATCGTGTCTGGATTTCGTATCAGACGGGCACACTCTATGTCATGCCTGCGCTCCAGCGGCGCAACTAACGCTGAAAAGCTTAGAGAGCGGTAAATCGACTTATAGTCGTTACAGAACGTTCCGAAAAAAAAGAAGGAGCGCCAGAGAAGGCGCTCCACACAAAGATATTAGCCTGCTTTCAGATGGGTGTTGCACTGGCTGTAATAGCCGCCACCTTTTTGAATCCACTTCAGATTGCCGTTTCCTGTGCCCGTTTTATTGGTGTTGTACTGGTCAAGGCAGGTTTTCATGCGAGCTTTACCAGCGCTGAGCTTGGCATACTGCGGTGAGACAGCACTCGGGAAGACAACGCCTGCCGTTGTGGCCGCGGCAGCTGCCGGAGCCGTCGCGCTAGCTGCGGCCGGGGCTGTTGCAGGAGCGGCGGGAGCAGCGTCTTTCGCGGTTGCAGCCGGGGCGGCCGCTGCCGGAGTTGCTGAGGCGGTAGGTGCTGCTGCGGCATCACATTTAGCAGCTTTGAACTGCTTGTAGCTCTGGCCATCCAACGTGCCGGCGGTACGGGCGGCAGCAAAGCTGGCATGACATTCCTTGGCGCTCAGAGCATGAGCAGCTGGGGCGGAAAGGGCGGTGGCACAGCTCAGGGCCAGTGCTGCAAGCGCAAAGCGAGCGGAAGATGTCATAAGGAAAAACCTCATCCAAATGCAGGGCAGGAAGATGCAGCACCATGCCACAGCACCCTGACTGTCTCAGTATCTTATGATGAATAAATGTGTTTGGAAAAGGGTTATCCAAAGGCCGCCTTCATGCCTGAAAAGAGGAAGGCATAAAAAAAAGCCCCCTCCAGCCGCATGGGGCAGGAGGGGGCCAGAAAAGACGGCAGAACAGAGAGAAGGAGCGCGTTAGTTAATCCGCTCTCCGTGCAGGGACATATCCAGCCCTTCAAGTTCTTCATCTGGTGTGACGCGCAGACCGATTACCAGATCAATGGCCTTGAGCAGAACAAAAGAGATCACACCACACCACAGGATGGTGACAAGAACAGCTTCCCCCTGAACCATAAACTGATGCAGAGAGCCTGTAATTCCGGAAGGATTGGCATCCGTTGCGGACAGTGGCCCATAAGCAAACAGCCCGGTCAGCAGAGCGCCGACAATGCCCCCCACGCCATGCACGCCAAAAGCATCCAGACTGTCATCATAGCCCATAAGATGCTTCAGGGACGTCGCGCTCCAGTAGCAGATAACGCCTGTAATCAGCCCGATAATCAGCGCGCTCCCAGGTAGCACGAACCCAGCGGCGGGGGTAATAGCAACCAGTCC
>JAEIII010002548.1:0-20510 GCA_018905755.1 Drosophila ohnishii | reverse complement strand
TCTTTTATATCTTGTACATTTTATACATTTTCTATATTTTCAGTCAGTGTATAATATTTCTTTTTCAGCTCATTGTGGAGGAGCAAGAGTTGGGACAGTGCTTCGTGCTGGAAGTGAACAATGCCGGCAGATGTTTACAAGTGGTGGCTTGGTTTTTCAACGCATGCATTCAGCTGCTGATAACTTCGTTTTTTCTCGCAGTGTTGATTATGGTATCTTGCGTTCTTTTGGGCCTGCTAGTCATCTTTATACCTCAATTCATTTCTTTCAGTACACCTCGACTTGGAGCTTCCCGTCGGAGCTGTTCTTTACGCTCCCCTTTTTTGCCTCCTACAGCGTCTCTGTTGCCAGCTTCATCATATTTCTATCGGCCATAATACGGAGTACAAAATTGGCATTGGTTCTGGTGCCCATTATTTGGTTTCTGGTGCCGTTTCCCTTTCTGTTCACCGAACAGCTCAAATTTGAAGCGCCGTATTTTCTGTATTTGGTGGCCACGTTTCTCATGTGCAATGTCACCCTCAGTCGGGGTCTCAAAGCACTGATGATGGACTTTTACGAGAGGCCATCTCCAGGCGCCAAGTCAGATGAATTCATAACGGATGACAATTACTTAATATTCGCATTTCCCGCCCTCATTGGGATCTTCTTCCTGCAGGCACTATTTTATATCCTGTTGGTCCTGGTTCAGCTGGCCATCGTCAAGTTCTGGGAGTGGGAGCTTCTGGGGCGTTACCTGAAGACCTTTCCGCGAAAGTGCCGAAGGTATTGGCGAGCCAAGAAGCGAAGGCGAATGAATGCGAATGCAATGGAAGCCGCAAAGGAAACCGCACTGGTGGTGGACGACGATATTGAACCGGTGCTAAAGAAAAATGTTGCCATCGACAGCACTGAAAATATCAACACCAAGCATCCAACTCGCCATAAGGAAAAATACGCTGAAAATCAAATCAGAAGACCCGCCATTGAATTTCGAGATGTCTCCAAGAGATTTTCGAAGACCTATGTGGTCCAAAGGTTCACACTCAGTGTGTTTCCGGGGGAAGTTGTTGTGCTTTTGGGCCACAATTCGTCGGGAAAGACAACGCTTATACGAATGCTGCGCGGCTTGATACTGCCGACGCATGGCGAGATCCTCATGTCGGGCGTTAATCTCGTCAGCAACAATTTGTATTTCAACATGAAGGCCCACAGGCGTGGCGGAATCTCCCTGGGCTCCAACACCCTATTCCTCGAGCTAACCGTGTTCGATCACCTGCTGTTCTTCAGCAGGCTGCGCGGCCTGAAAAGGAACGAGGCCCGGAAGGAAGTGGAAAACATTATACGCTCCCTGCATATGGAGGCTCTGCAGGAGATTCTGGTGGGTAATCTCAGCATTGGACAGAAGCGAATTGTGCAATCGATATGTGCCTTCGTTGGCCGTACCAAGATTGTCCTGCTCCACAAACCGCTGGACGGTGTGGACGAGGCAACGGCCACGCTGTTCTTTAGCTTTGTCCAGCGAGAGAAGAGAAATCGTGCCATTTTTGTCACCTCCAATCGCTCCAAGGTGGCGAGTGGCCTGGGCGACCGCATTGGCATTCTGGAGAAGGGTCGTCTGGTATTCCTTGGAACGGAGAGGCAGCTCTGCGAGGACTTCAATGATGCCTATCGATTGGTACGCCCAAACTTTATCCCCTTTCCCCATAACCCATGTTGTCGTCATCCCAACAGACTATCTATGGCAATGCCCACTGTGATTTCGACAAAATATGGAAATTCTTGGAAGACTATACAACCACTGGCGTTGAGGTGGAGTCCAAGATGGGCGACCTGGCTGTTTTCCTCATAAATAAAGTCGATTTTTCCGGATTGATTCGCCTGCTAGATGACCTGCCAAGAAATATGGTTGACTTGAAAATAGATGGCTTCAGGTTTCAGGAGTGCAGCCTGGACCAGATTCTCATCAAGTGGTTTACGCCGGAGCCGTTCAACTTTGCTCTTCAGGAATCGGAACCGGAACACCTAAGATTTAGGACCAGATACCAGGCATTGAAGAGCTTCCTAAGAGGGTTCTCGCACTTTCAAATTGTGTTGCGTCATCGCGCGTTAATTGATTTTTACAACGCGTACTTTCTGATTATCAAGATTCTGCTGCCCATGTTCATGACCCTGTGGGTGGCCCTTTGCATTAGGTATCATCCGTCCAATATTCAGTCGCCAGAAGGTCGAGTCTTTCCCATTGCCGATCGCGGTAGTGGCGGCATGGCTTTTGCCCTAAAAGGATCTCCCTTGGACGATGACAATCCCCTGAAAGCTGCCTACGACAAATACATAGCAACGGGAAGGGCCAAGGAAGTTGCCGCGGATCTGGGGGAGATACCAGACGAGCACAAGAGGATACTGGCGACAGCCAAGTTCCAACCGGACGAGGTCGAGGCACAGTACAACAGGTGGGGCCAGGCAGCCCCCCACAGTCTGGCGCTCGTGATGGATTCCCTAGCTGTGTACGTACTTCATATTAACTTCTATCTACATATATCAGCTAGTATAAATCCTATATATATATGTTGCAGTGGCTTCGTTGGTCCCGATTCCGGTATAAACGTGGAAATGGAGCGGCTGCCCCCCTCGACCCCGCACCCCCTGAACATGTACAATGTCCCCCTGCTGACCATCTGCGTGATAAGCTTCAGCTTCTGCTTTACCTGGACCATGCCCATACTGTACATGAACCTCAGCCGAGATCGTCGCTTCAACTACATCGAGTTGATTGCCGGAATGCGGCTGAGCGTGCTGGCCAGTGCCATAATGCTCTATGAGCTGCTCGTGGCTGCGTTTTCCTTCGTCACCGCTCAGCTGGTCATCCTCATTTTAGGGTACGACGCCGTGATGTTCGATGGAATGTTTCGTGAGTATTAAGCACTCTGAGCGAGGGGGAATGTGTCCTAACCTGATTTCCGTAAGCCAGTGATGTATGCTCACGTCATACTGCTGGTGGCCTTGTGTGTCCTCAGCATTAACATACTGATTTCTCTTGGATCGACGATAACGCAGAATGCTTACCTCTTGGTCCTGTCGTTGCACGCAGTGGGCATAGTCAGTTACCTGGTTGTCAGGGAGTTCTCAACGGAGTCCGCCCGGTATGTATACATATTTATGGGCTTTTATCCGCTCTTCTCCATGATGGATCATATGGTGGCCATGGTTGATTTATCGGCGCTGAGATGGCTCTGTCGTGACATTCAAGTTTATGAGACCAGTGTCCACGTGGACAAGTGCAAGACGAAGCCAAATTGTTGCCGTAAGATTATGTTTTTGATAATAAGCAAGAAAGGAATATTTTATTTTCTTTTACTATTATTATGAATCTGGTACAGTTCTTGACGATCCAACACGGGAGTACTATCACCATCGCTATGTGGTCTGCAACTACCTGTTCATCTTCCTTACCTGGGTCTTGATCTACTTCCGCCTGAGAGCTTCGTTGCCGAAAACCACTTTGGAACACGGCAAATACTTGTGGGACAGTGAGTGAGTGGGTCGTGGTATTCAGTTTCCGGAGAAGAGAACTAATCTTGGTGCCCGCAGTGCTGACAGTCACAGTGATCAGCAACTCCTGCATTTTGGCCAGCCCACTGACCTGCAAAAGACGTGGTTGGGGGAAAAGTCGCGGGTTCGGACACTGGAACGCTCCTTGATCTGGAACAGAAGCATCCATGTGGGGCATTTGAGTGTGCTATTTGGCAAGTTTGTGGCCCTAAACAAAATTAATTTCATGCTCGATAGGTATTAGTTTCCACATCAAATGTCACAAGTTTTCTTGAGTGTACATTATTACCTTTGGTAGGCACCAAGTCTTGAGCTTGTATGGACCCAATGGATCGGGTAAAACGGTTTTGACCAAATCCATTCTGGGCTTTTATGCGGCCAACACAGGTCACGTGAACAGCCCGAATAGGATGCCCTACCAGAAGTACAAGTCGCAAATTGGCAATCTGGCTGGCTACAGTGCCCAAGAGGTTTTCCTAATGCAGGAGCTGACGATATTGGATGTCCTGAGTCTGGTATTGTGCATACGGCACTGGCTGAAGACCGATCAGCTCAAACAGGAGGCGAAGGCGATATGCAAAATCCTAAACCTGTACAACTATCGGCATAATATTCTGTCGACCTGCAGTCAGGGTGTACTGAAGCGATTGAGCATCGCCCTGGCCCTCATGACCAATGCCGAACTGATCCTGCTGGACGATCCCTTTGCCAATCTGGATGTTATCACCCAGCACACGGTGCTCCAGTCCATACAGGCTGCCTGCAGGCACGGCCTCTGCATCATCTATACGTGCGCCGACACCGATTTCTCGACGCCGGCGCAGCGTCTGGCGGCGATTAACCAGAGCGCCTTGATCGCCATCGGCGAACGCCACGAGCTAACCCACAATTACTACTCGTCGTACTACGTCATCGAGACCAAAATCCATCTGCCCCACATTGAAGCCATGAATGCCATGAATGCCATGCTCTCCACTGATGAGCGTCAGAGTGTGGAAACGCAGATATACCAGGGCATAAAAGGCTTTGTAAAGCGCATTTTTCCCAAGGCCATCGTTAAGTAAGTCATAAATTTCATTATACATAAATCCAATATTGTTTTTTTAACCCAGTTCCAAGTCAGTGAGCTATCCAAGGATCTGGTTTTGGCTGCCGCGTCAAACGTACTCCGTGTCGCAAATATTTCAAGCGCTTCATGGAAACCAGAGTAGCTTTTATTCGTTCACCATTGCCCAGCCTTCAGTCGGTACCCTATTTCTTCAGATTGCACCAGAGCAGGTGTAAAACAAGTCATTTTATATTCATTTAATTGTTTTTAAATAAATATATACATTCTATATTTAACAATATTTAACGCCCTCGAACTAAGAACATTTTTCGACGATTAAAATTCTCAGATAATCTAACACACACACACACACACAAGGCTTGGATGAGGGCGCGCACACTGAGAGCTGAGCTGAGCTTATCAACTCCGCTCTAAGCTCCGCTTTCAGACGCCGCAGCCTCAGTCAGTGCGCGCCTCCCCTCGTGTCCACCTGTGACGTGTGCCTCCTCAGCCGTCTGGATGACCGCGGAAAAAGTGTCGCTTAGCTGGGAAAGTGCAAGTTCATCTAATTTTGATGCAAAAACAACCAAAATATGTAAAATGGATGGAATTAATCGGCGATTAATCTCAACTTAATTCATCTGAATGACACCCGAAAAAGTATTGCTTAGCTGGAAAAATGCATGCTATGATATTAAACGTGCAAAAAAATCTATAATCGCTGCAATCGAAGGAATTACTCATCGATGAATCCCAGCCAAGTCTGCGGAGTAAAGATGGAAGGCAACAGAGTGTCCTTTACTGCGGTTAAGCCGAAGAAGCGATCGGGCCTAGAAAATGACAACGGGTAAGGCGTGTATAACAAGTATAAAACAAGTCATTTCGTATTCATTTAATTTTTTTAAATAAATATTTACACTCTTGCTAATATTTTTCTCATATTTAGCAAGTTGTAAATTTACACAAGAAAATCTTTGTAAAAGTATTTACGTTCAAGTTTAGAAACTGTTTTCCCAAATTCCCAAAATAAGTATTTAAAGATTATCAAATGTGTAATTTTTAAGATGTATTAAATATAATCTGTAAGAAAGACAAATAAACTAACATATAATATTAAAAAGTTGGTTCCCGTCTTTTTGATGTTCAAAGTTTTAAAGTTTACGATATTTTCGACAAGATTCGAATATTTTTGGCGGAGTCTTCCACTAGATTATTTCATTTATGTTTGTGAAACAATTTTTTAATGGAATGCATACATTTTCTTTTGCCTTTTTGCTTTCTTTTCGTTCGGTGTATGGTGCATTTCCGGTGAAATAGGTATTGCCGATGCAGCAGTCGGGAAGTGCATTAATCAAAGCTTTGAGCGTATTATTTAGCTTGTAAACTGCGTAAAAGCTGTTGATACTTTGTCATTGTTTTGCAATTGATTTAACCCCGCCCTCCCATTGAGCTGTCACAAAAGCTTTTGTCCTAGAGAGCGGCCTGCAGCAGCCAGTGAAAGCTTCGGGGCCCAGAGAAAACTTTGGGGCGATGAAAACGAGAGTTGAGCCGTCTCCAGCGTTCGCTCGTTCATTCGGTCGTCCTCGCTCTCCCCGACCGAGCGATGCTGTAATATCTGAATACCTTACATTCGCTATATTCGCAAGTACGCCGAATGACGTTGACGCTGTATAACGCAGAATATCGCCCAAGTTTCAACCAGATTTAATAATAAAATTAAATAAATCCTTGCGAAACGGTTACGGATACTCCTTGAACTCACCAGGAATAGATTTTGCAGATCTGAAGCAGGGAAATAAATGGGCCTGACTTAATATACTTTACATATGTTCGTTCGGGTGTGAGTGTGTGCGTAAGATACAGATACCAACAGAATCATATAAATACAACAACAAATGAGACTACAAAACACACCAGAATAATATTTAATTGATGTGAATACATGTTGACAATGTCCCTTGTTTTCCAACATCATAACTGTTTCATTGCCAAAGCTTAGGCAAGCTTTAAAATAGAGACGTGGTGTATTCGCGAAATCCCACGCAAATCCGCGAAACCGTTTCATGAACAAAATGTGAGTAACGCTCGCATGAAGTGCAGTGGAAAAAAATAGAATAAAAGCAGGCAGTGCCGCCGCCGCCCTAATGCTGCGAGTCCTTGGAGTCCTCCCAAGTTTACCGGAGCAGGAGCAAAGTCGTCAATGTCCACACTAGTCCTGCAAACCTATACACAGCAATTTAAGCCGCCCACAAGCCGAAAAGGATAATCGAACTAACTAGTCAGATAGCGGATGCTGTGCTCTAATTTTTTTGCAAATTTCATAAACTGAATATAAATGTAAGTAGCAGTTACAAACATACATGTAGGTAAAGTAGATTATACAGACAGACATAAAATAATTTAGTGCAAAATAATTTAATTAAATTGAGTAAAAAACATAGCCTAACTTATTGCAAATATTTATGCTTATATACAAGGTCCTACATGTCTGTGTTTATGTGTGTGTGTGTGTGTATTTTGGCTGTGCGACACCTACGCATAAACTAGTAAAGTGTATGTACAACGGCCATGATTCCATGTCACACGCAAGCGCTCACGCCGTATTCCATTCTCTCTTTCTCTCTTTCTCTCTTTTTCCCTTCCAGCAGACACTGTTAAAGTAGCATCAACAACAACAGTGCCGCAGCATCAGCAGCTCAGCCTCAGCCTCAACCTCAACCTCAGCCTCAGCCTCAGAATTAAAAGCTCCCACACACACCGTTACACAGTTGCGTGCCTATGAGTGTACGCGTGTGGCAATGTATTTGACAGCCTTTCCCATTTGGCCCTTGGTATGCTTCGTGTATTTTTTCTGTAAGTATATATTGCACTGCTGAATGAATGGTGTCAGGATATAGTTTAGGATTATATGAGCAACAAACGAAGTTTTCACAATTATTTCCGTTACATTTTGAGCCGGCAGACCATGACTGACTGGTTGTCTCCACGTCTGCATACATGCATTGTACATCATCCGTACATACATTCATAAATACTCGTCGATCGTAAGATGTAAAAATTACATGTTTTCCATTGCCTACTTTTTTGGGCAGCCGCGGCAGAAATATAATTAAATCGCTATGGGAAGTGTGTTTAAGCCATGTATTCATTTAGCTACTTGATGGGGGGCGGAAAAGGGCGTGACAACATTTTAAAACAAACTAAAACTGCGTGGGCATGAACTACATATGTACACACGGTTCATATAAAGCAATTTATAACAATACTACTTTTATGAGTTGTGAATTGTAATAATTAAAATTATATTTAAATTTAAAAAAAAAATATCAGAATATTATATGCAAAGATTTTAATTGAAATAACCGGAAAACCCAATAAAATGTAAATTTTACATCAAGGGGAGATAATGTTTAATGATGATAATTATCGAATTCAAAAAGGATTTACGTTACAAAAAGGATGTGGCGTTTCCATTTACTTTTAAACAGTTTTTCTTTTTTAATTTACTTTCCCTTTTCATGATTTAAACTTATAAACTTAATGATTATTTGTTTTTTTTTTTACTTAGGTGTCGGGCTTGGCGACTTAACCAAATTCTCTGTAGAACGTAATGCGGCCAATGATGTTGGCCACTTGCCGGAGAATGCATCTGGACGCTTGGACTGGTTTAGACAGGATCATGGGCGTGCCGCTGGCTTAGAGGCCGGAAATGAATCTCAGGAAAACAACAGATTGAAGGCTGAAAAGTTTCAAAAGATTGGAACGAAATTTATCACCGTCTCCGATTATCCGCCGTTTCAAAGCCACAACGAGGACAGCCGGGAAGTGGATCAAAATGGCCACATGGAGCCGGGTGTTGTGCCAGCCAAGGCCGGAGGCAGTAATCCGGGCGACGAGACTCCCAAGTTTCGTAATATTGGCGCAAAGAAGAGTCGAACGGAGGTGGGTAGCCCCAGGGGGGAACTACTGGGAGATCGACTCAGTTCCCGTGGACGCGATGGATTTATAGGTGGTGCCAATAACAAGCAGAAGCCGTTTCGAGTGAATCTAGCCGTCCTGGTCCAGGACGATCCCAGTCAGCCGGGCGAGAAGTACACAAACTGCCAGAATCAAAATGAATCCGACGAGAGTGCCTGCAAGCCGGAGGAGGAGGAGACCGCCGACCAGATGTCCAACCTTCAGAAGAACTGCGAAACGACCGGCCTCCATGTGATGTGTCCGCGCACCTATCGCTGCATCAGCAAGTACTGGCTGTGCGACGGCGACGACGACTGCGGCGACTATTCGGACGAGACGCACTGCGGCGCGCGCACCAACTGCACGGAGGATCAGTTCGAATGCCTTAACGGATTCTGTATTCCGCGCACCTGGCTCTGCGACGGCGAGAATGACTGCAAGGACTTCTCCGACGAGACGCACTGCAACCGCACCAGCTGCACGGACGAGCACTTCACCTGCAACGATGGCTACTGCATCTCCCTGGCCTTTCGCTGTGACGGCGAGCCCGACTGCAACGACAACTCCGATGAGCACAAGTGCGCCGCGGTGATCAACAGCTGTCCCGAGGGTGAGTTTAAGTGCCGCGGCGGTCTGGGCGGCGCCGGCGGTCCCAGCGGCCAGTGCATACTCAATCGCTTCCGGTGCGATGGCGACAACGACTGCGGCGATTGGAGCGACGAGGAGAACTGCCCCCAGAAGCCATCGCTATGCACATCCAATGAGTACAAGTGTGCGGACGGAACTTGCATACCGAAGCGCTGGAAGTGCGACAAGGAGCAGGACTGTGACGGTGGCGAGGATGAGAACGATTGCGGCAGCCTGAGCTCGGAGCATCCGCTGACCTGCGGCACGGATGAGTTCACCTGCAACAATGGACGCTGCATTTTGGTAAGAATTATCCTAGGTTACACCTGGGGGGGGGGGACAGTGTTCCTAATGCTTTCGATATGCTTTGACAGAAAACGTGGCTCTGCGACGGGTATCCCGACTGCACGTCCGGCGAGGATGAGGTCGAGTGTCATCTGCAGTGTGACGTTGGCCAGTTCTTGTGCCCAACCAAACAAAACGTAACACACCTCAAGTGAGTAGGATAAAGCCAGGTTATCCGATGCTTACCCCAGCCTGTGGTGGTGTTTCTTTGTAGGATTTGTGTTCACCAGAAGCACATTTGCGACGGCCACAACGAGTGTCCAGCCGGCGAGGACGAGAAGGACTGTCCCCGGGAGCAGAAGTGCTCGGAGCCCAGGCAGTGCGAGCAGCTCTGCATCAAGACCAACATGGGGCTGGATGAGTGTGCCTGTCGCCTGGGCTATGTGATGGACAAGAACAAGGTCAAGTAAGTAGAGAAGATGGATTCGTATAGACTGTGTATAGACCTGCATGTTTACCTGCAACATTAAGCTGCACGGACATAGACGAGTGCCAGTACATGACCAGTCCGGTGTGCTCCCAGAAGTGCCACAATACGCTGGGCTCCTTCAAGTGCTCCTGCGAAATAGGCTACATCCTGCGGCCGGATCTGCGCTCGTGCAAGGCCCTGGGCGGGGCCATGACCCTGCTGGTGGCCAATCGGTGGGACATCCGACGCGTAACACTGAGCAATAACCGGTATACGGCGGTGGTCAAGGGTCTGCACAATGCCATTGCCCTGGACTTTCACCACCGTCGGGGCCTGATGTTCTGGTCCGATGTGTCGACGGACGTTATCAAAATGGTTTACATGAATGGGACGCGCGTTCGCGATGTGATCAAGTGGGGATTGGAATCGCCGGGTGGCATAGCAGTGGACTGGATACACGATTTGCTCTTCTGGACCGATTCCGGGACACGGCGCGTGGAAGTGTCCAACTTTCAGGGCAACCTACGGACAGTGATTGCCTCGAGTGACCTGGACAAGCCGCGGGCCATTGTCGTCCATCCGGGCGAGGCGCTGGCCTTCTGGAGTGACTGGGGACCCAATCCGAAGATCGAACGAGCCCACATGGACGGAACGCAGCGAAGAGTGATCATTTCCAAGGGCGTTACGTGGCCCAATGGCCTGGCCATAGACTATCCGAACGGCAAGATCTATTGGGCGGACGCCAAGCAGCATGCCATCGAGTGCTCCAACCTGGATGGCAACGAACGAAACAAGATCTTGAGCACTCACCTGCCACACCCCTTTGCCCTGACCATCTTCGAGGACACCATGTACTGGACGGACTGGAACACAAAGACCGTATCGGCGGCCGACAAGACGACGGGCAAGGAATTCCGAGCGGTCCATGAGAACTTTCACTTTCCGATGGACATCCATGCCTTCCATCCCGCCCGTCAGCCGGAATATCCCGATCGCTGTCAGAAGGATCGACGCGGTCTGCGTGGCGGCTGCTCGCACCTGTGCCTGCCCAATAAGACCTCCCGGAGATGCGGCTGTCCCATTGGCCTCTCGCTGAAGGAGGACGGCAAGACGTGCAAGAGCACGGCCGACCGGCTGGTGCTAGTGGCTCGTCGCAAGGACATTCGGTTGCGGCAACTTAAAAATAACCAAGCCGATCCGGACGAAGTGGATATGATTGTACCGCTGGACAACCTGAAGCATGCCGTGGCCCTGGACTGGTGCAGCGACACGGACTTCATCTACTGGACCGACGTGGAGCGCAGCACCATCAACAAGGCGCACCTCAATGGCAGCTACCAGCAGCGAGTCGTCCACTCGAATCTCGTGTCGCCCGTGGGCCTGGCCCTCGACTGGATAACCGACAAGCTCTACTGGACGGATCCCTCCACAAACCGCATTGAGGTGGCCACTACCAACGGCAAGATGCGCACTCTGCTCATTTGGGAGAAGCTGTACAAGCCGAGGGATATCGTGGTGAACCCCATAGGTAAGGCATTGTGATTAACTAGTCATTAATTAATTAATGTTATTGCCGCAGATGGCCTCATGTTCTGGTCGGACTGGGGCGATGATCCCATGATCGAACGTGCCAATATGGATGGCCATGACCGCTCAATTATATCCTCGAAGAAGCTTATATATCCCAATGGTCTGGCCATCGACTATGAAAAGGGTAAGCTGTACTTTGTGGATGGCGGCACCAAGACCTTGGAGAACATGAACTTTGATGGCAGCAACCGACAAGTGATTTTGAGTGAGTACTGTACACTTAAGTGACTCTCTCCGAGCCTCAGATCAGATCCCTTGAGCCATTTTCACTCATCAACTAAGAAAATTGTTATAGAATTAAGAACAAGTTTCCATAATTTAATTTAATTTCTAAATTGCTTTGGCAGTGTTTGGTTAAAATGTTTACGAGTGTAACTTTATTTTTAAATCATAAAAAAAAAAACAAAACAGATGGTCTGGGACATCCGTTCGGCTTGGACGTGAACGAGGGTCGTGTCTATTGGACGGATTGGGACACCAAGTCGGTGATGAGCGCCAACAAGCTAACCGGCGGCGAGTCCAACATAATCATTGCCAACACCACCGACCTGATGGACATCCGGGTGTTCCACCGCACTCGCAGGCGCATCTATAATGCCTGCGACAAGTCCAACGGCGGCTGCTCGCACCTGTGCCTCCTCAATCCCACCAGCTACACGTGCGCCTGTGCCGTGGGCGTGCAGCTGAAGGACGACATGCGGACGTGTTCCGAGGGGCCAACCAAGTACCTGCTGTTCGCCCATCGAATCGACATCCGGCAGATATCATTGGACTTTGATCACCTGATCGACGTGGTCCTGCCACTGCCGCCGATCTCGAATGCGGTGGCCTTGGACGTTGACCGGAATACGGGCACCATCTTCTGGTCGGACACCATTGAGAATGTGATAATGAGCTCCAGTCCCGATGGCCTGCACGTACACAAGGTGGTCGGCGACAGCCTGGAGAATCCCGATGGCCTGGTGGTTGACTCCATTGGCAGGACTATTTACTGGGCCGATGCCGGACGGCACACCATCGAGGTGGCCAGTTTGGATGGCAGCAATCGGCATGTGATTGCCTACAAGGATTTAGAGTCGCCGCGTGGCCTGGCCCTGGACTACGAGGCGGGCCTGCTGTTCTGGACGGACTGGGGACACTATCGCAAGATCGAGCGCTCGCATCTGGACGGCAACGAGAGGTCGCGCATTGTCACGGCCAACCTGGGCTGGCCCAATGGCCTGTCGCTGGACCTGAAGAGCAAGCGCATCTACTGGGTGGATGCGCGCCTCAAGACCATCGACTCGTGCGACTATACGGGCAACCAGCGAAAGCTAATCATATCGTCCCTGCACCATCCCTACGCCTTGGCCCTGTCGGACGACAAGATCTACTGGACGGACTGGAAGTCGAAGGCCCTGCACATGACCGACAGGCGCAACATAACCGCCAAGCGGGATGTGATCACCAACATTGACGGACTGATGGACATCAAGGTCATCTCGCAGGATCAGCCGATAATCGAGAATGTGTGTGGTCGCAATAACGGCGGCTGTTCGCATCTCTGCCTGCGGAATCCATCGGGATATACGTGCCAGTGTCCGATTGGCCTGAGGCTGCGTCAGAATAGCACAACGGAATGCCAGAATCTGCCAGATGTAAGAGCCTCTTCTCCCTTATACATAGCTCCTTCCTATAGCTCCTCCATCTAATTCACCCACAGGATTACCTTTTGATTGCCCTGCGTTCTGGCATTGGTATGATTTCCCTGAACTCCGGCGACTACATGGACGTCGTTCTGCCCATCAACGGGGTACATGGCGCCGTTGTCCTAGACTATCACTATCGGGAGAATATCCTATTCTTTGCCGATGTCAATCTAGATGTCATACGGCGGGTGAATCTGTTGAACTTCACCGACAGCCGGGTCATTGCCAGCACCGATGTACTGACGCCCAATGGCATTGCCGTCGACTGGATAGCGGACAACGTTTATTGGTCGGACACGGATCGCAAGCTGATTGAGGTGGCCCGGCTGGATGGTAGTTCGCGCAAAAGGATCATAGAGGATGACCTGGGCGATCCTCGGTCACTGATAGTGCATCCAAAGAAAGCGTGCGTATATCCCTGCATCCTTACATCCAGCATATCCTTACGTCTCCTTGATGCTTAGCTACTTATTCTGGTCCGACTGGAGTTCGCCCGCCAAGATTGAGCGCAGCTACTTGGATGGCTCGAACCGAACGATTCTGGTCACCTCTGGAATTGGGTTTCCCACAGGACTTACCATTGACTTTGAGTGAGTATCGGTTTCTATGGATTCGAAAAAAATGTACTCATTTATTTTGAATATATTTCGCATTTCGTTTAGTAATCGGCGGTTGCTTTGGGCCGACGCCTTGGAGGACAACATTGGCCAAGTGGATTTCAATGGCAAACGGCGTCAGACCATTGTTCCCTATGCCCCGCATCCCTTTGGCCTGACTATGGTGAGCTCCAGCTACGTCTCTCGCCTGTTATCGTTATTATCATGCATTACTTTCAGTTTGATAACAACATTTTCTGGACGGACTGGTACAACAAGTCGGTGTACCGCTCCCAGCGCATGCCCCGCGGCGTCTATGGCAATCCCTTCGAGGTGCGCGATGCCCTGAGTGGTGCCTTGGACATTCGGGCCGTTTCGCTGGGGCGGCAGCCCAAAAGCTGGAATCACTGCGCCCAGGACAATGGCGGCTGCTCGCACCTGTGTCTATATCGCGCCGTCGATTACATATGTGCCTGTCCCGACCGACTCGATGCCAAGGACGAGACGCCGTGCTCCACCAAGCCCAAGGTGTTTGTGCATTCGCGCTTGGACAAGGATCAGGCACCGGAATACTCGGATGAGTCCACCGATGATTCGATGCCGACAGAACTGCTGGGCGACTCAGTGCATGGCCATGGCGAGGATGAGCATACGCGGAAAACTGACCACGAACGGGAGTTCTTCGTTCTGGTGGCCCTCGGGGTGGTCATTGTCATGGTGGTCATCACAATACTGGTGATTTTCAGTAAGTAAACAGTACATCCCCATCTATATGCTATATATATTTGTATGGGGCATCCTTGCAGTGCTTGCCTTCAACACGAGCAGGAAGAAAACGAAGCGCAACTCGCGCGGATCCAGTCGATCTGTCCTGACCTTCTCCAATCCGAATTACAACGTCGATGGCACACCCATGGAGCCCAAGACGAACATTTGGAAGCGATTCAAGCACGACAAGTCGCATGTACGTGTGCACCTTTATTCAATTTTATTTTTGTAAAATTTTTAAAATTTTAATTTGCAGGATCGAGTGGGGGTCTTTGAAGAGCGCAGTCTGACAACGGAGACAGCTTCGTCCAGCCTTTTTGTGCCGACACCATCGCCCATGGCGTCGCCGTCAACAAAAACAATCCAACTGACAACGCTCTCGACTATCACGTAAATGGCAAAACACAAAAAATAAACAAAAAAACATTAAAAAATAGTAACTAATACTACAAAATGGCTTCAGGAAGCGCAAAAAGCAAGAGAAAGCAAATCTCGAGAACGAAAATGCTCTATTTTAATCAACATCTGTCTGAAGAATAGATTATATAAGCTGACACAGCCTTTCACATTGTTTTTCGTTTACCTTTTTCTTTATCGATTTCAAAATAATGGTAAGCCCGAGTTTTAAACCATTAAAAAAAAATTTACTCCTTCAGCACCATTGAATATATATATATTTATAAGTGGAACAAAGTCCCAAGTCAGATCACGAAAAGTATTTTAAAATATTATTGAAGCATACATGTGTTTCTGTTTTTGTTTTTATTGATTGCTGTTTACATAAAGTTTGTTCTGAAAGTACAATTTTTGGACGACAAAGCCGAGTACAGTTGATCCCAAGGAGCTCAAAGGAACTTGATTGCTTTTACTAAGTAAGTTTACTTTTAATTTCAATAATTTCTTTTCGACACCATTTTTTTGAATATTGTTTTTTTAATGGGAAAAATTCGCATGAGAAAGAGAGAGAACGAGAACGAGAACGAGAGAGAAAGAGACACCCGAGAAAATGGAGATTTTACCTTTACCCTCCGCTGATTACACTCAGAGACAAACTTTCACGGCTGACTGTGCACAGCTCCCCCAATCGAGGTGCTCGGCTTTATTGTTCAAAATTTAGCACAGTTTTTCTTTTGTATAAATATTTGCATTTGACTTGTTCTATATATATCGAAAAAATGCAAAAAATGCAACAAAATGCCAACAAACCGTTTCAAACCAAACAGTTTTTGACATTGTTAAGGCGAACGAAACCTTTTGTTCGGGGTTTTAAAAATGGGCTAAAATATACAACTAATGGATAATGATGACTTATTTTATTAATCAAAGTAAAACTTATATGTATGTATGTAAATTCTTATTGTACATGGTACGGTTATATATATATATGTATGTTCCTAAGAAGCCGTGCAGCGGTCCGTCTGCTTCGTTGATTTAATCTTAATTCTCAGGTGTAAAGACGAGACACTAGGCCGGAATATATACGACAGATCCGCCATCGAAACTATATATTTGTACATAGGTTAAATGATGCGCATATTGTTTTCCGTTTTCCGTTTTCCGTTTTCCGTTTTATACACACAACTCGAACCCGAACCCGATATCATCCCTTTTGGTTTTTCGTTTCAAATATATCAATTATAATATTCGGAATTCATGTAAAACGATACGTATGTACTGTCAGACCGTTAGCAGCTATAAAGGGGCATTTGGTAAAATTGAATATCCTAAGTTTTAAGTATATATTAATGTGTAAATACTGATTAAAATTTGAATGTTATTCGAAATATATTTTCGTTTTATTGGGCCAAACCCAGTTCATGTGGCAAAAACCAAAAAAAACAAAGAAAAATATTAATAAAAAACAGAAAAACCAAAACGATTAAGAAAATAAATCAAATAAAAAAAGCTCAAAAAGCTACAAGCTACGTTTTGCCGTCAATAATTTGTTTCATTTCCGATTTCATTTCATAAAGCGTCATATAATATTATATTTAATTA
Organism: Drosophila ohnishii; assembly: GCA_018905755.1. NCBI lineage: Eukaryota > Metazoa > Arthropoda > Insecta > Diptera > Drosophilidae > Drosophila > Drosophila ohnishii. The sequence continues at coordinate 3,953 of JAEIII010002548.1, read as the reverse complement.
TAAATATAAACTATTTCCAAGCTAAAAACGTAAGTATACAAAGTCATTCCTGGATGCCCCTTTACCGATCTTTAAATCTTTAAATCAGGTTTATATATAATATATATATAGAAAGAGATGTGTATAAATATATTGGGTAAGAGATAAAGAGATAGAAATAGGGAATAGGGAGAGTAGAGATAGGGTAATACAGAAATAGGAAGAGATAGTTAGACAGAGAGACAGAAAGATAGATAGATAAATGTAGAGAAAATGTGAAAAATTGTTAAATATGTTGCATATTTTAAATGATAATTTTTTTTTGGGACAATCAAAGCTTAATAAATATATTACTTGCCCAACAATTAATTAAATTCAATTCGGAAACCGTTTTTGAGTTAACTTGTATAAGGTTAATAAATATGCTTACTTTGGCTTGGTATAAATTTATACATTTCATCATTTTCGGGCTAGTAAAAATTGTTTAAAAATCTATAGTTAAGCCCAAAATGCATTAAATGCAATTCTTAAAGCGCTTTTGTTTTAGTTTTTGTAAGGTTAAAAAATCTGCATACAATTTCGGCTTAATTATATTTTTTGTCAATTTTTGAAAGTGTCATAAAATTAAAAAAAAAAAATGGTTCAATTTTTGGGAAAAGCAAAGCTTAAAAAATGCAATTCGAAAATCGCATTTGTTGTAGTTTTTATATAGTTAATAAATTTGCATACTAAATTTTGTTTTTTTTTTTTGTAAATTTTTAGAAATGTTAACGATGATATTTAGAAAATTTTGAAATTATTTATGATAAATTTTTTATGATCATTTTCTGGGAAAATCAAACAGCAAGCAAAACGGGACACTTTTCAAAAATTTGTTGTGGCGAAACGGCTAAAGTTAGCTTATTAAAATAAATACCATAAAATAACACAACACTTGAACCATTTTGCGTTAAATTTTGTATTAAAAAATATTTAGAGGTATATCCCAACTGTCCCCAGAATCATCCAATATTAAAAGAAATATATTGCATTCGTTAAAGGATAAGTGTCCCGAGGAAGTCACGTGGCGTTTTTATTTTCTTTTTAATTTTTTCCTAATTTTTGATCCAAATTGGAAGTAAAAATCTCAACTTTTAACTTAAAAATTAAGTTACTTTGTTGAATAAAAAATATAATAAAATTAAAAATTAAATATTAGTACCTGTAAAGAAGTTATGTGCCAAATTTCAAAAGTATTCGTCCAGAAGATTTTGAGTTATAAAAATATTAATTGAGAGCGCTTTAAACTATGTGATCGATGTGAAACTTTGGAAAAATATTCTTAAGATGTGGGATATTTATAATAAAAAATAAAAAAATATTACGGATAAAAAATTAAGTACCATACCCCCTCCCAATATCATATACTAAAAGGCACCCAAAGGTATCTTATGGGTATATTATTTATTTTATTTGTTTTATTTTTGTAACAATTTTTTTAAAATTCTGATTTGGTTTTGCTCCCCAAAACAGGTGTACCTGGGACACATTGCGCCACTGCGTCCAAGTCCCGCGAGAGAGCCGGAGAGAGAGAGAGAGAAAGCCGAGATGCTGAGATGAAGAGATGCCCGGACTTCCCAGTTGGCAGTTACCAGCTCCCAGCTCCCAGCTCCTAGCACCCAGCTCCCAGCTACCAGCTCCCAGATGCATTCACGCCCGTTGTGCGGCTGCGTGAGCTGGGGCTGGCTCCGACGGTCGACGGTCGACGGTCGGTCGTGGCTCGGGCCCGGACATCGTAGCCGTGGTACGACGACTGTGGCCAAAATCCTGCAGACGTGTGCGAGAGTTTTAGAACGTTGCTTGCAATAGCGGAAAGCGGCAGGCAGCCTGGCAGCAGAAAAAGCCATAGGGGTGTAGTGTAAAAAAACAGAATAGAGAAGCACCAGCAGAGGCAGTCCAAAAATCAAGAATAGCCGCATTCTCGGGGCCGCAAGGCAATTAATATTCGCATTCGCATTCAGGGACGACGAGAGCCTGAAATCTCTGACTCGGTAAACCGAAAAAACGTAAAACTCAACTCAAGGCAGACGACGGTTTATATCCTTATTGTGTTTTTTTTTTAAATATTTTTGCAAATATCACACGCCGCGAACCTGAAAAGACAATCGATGAGTGGTGGCAGGAGGCCAGTCAATATGTGAAACCAAACCTAATAAATAATTACTCCGAACGGATATAGATGAAAAAAATGCATAGACAATAAAGAGAAGCACACACACACACACACACACAAGTTACAAAAAATATATATAAATATATGTGTGTGTACATATAAAAGGAAACCAATACAAGAAATCGTTTTTTGCATTTTTTTACATCGTTTACGTATTTTTTTTCTGTTTGCCAAAAACACAAAAAAACCCAACCAATGAAAATTACTGAGTGTGTTCATAAAGCAGTTCAAGGCATTACAATTAAAATGAAAACAGCATAAAATATATACAGCATATATACACATCTGCTGGCAATACCTATACTCGATGGACTTGTCCAAAATCCGTGGATTTGTTAAGGTGAGTTTGTGCCACAAACATAGGCATACCGACGGTTATGTATTGTATATCTAGGAATGTAGAGGAATGTCCAACTCAGACGGGAGTGACAAGTGTATACATATGCAGAGAGGGAGGGGGTGTTTTGGGGGGGGGTTAAGAAAAATGATTTACCAATTTTCTTATTGTGTAGCACCATGTAAAATGTATGCCTTGGCCAAAAAACACATGCCAACAAATATAATATTAATGCAAATACTCCCAGCCTCATTCTCACTCCCATCCCCACTCCCATCCCCATCGTCCTCGTCCTCGTCCGCCTCATCTCGTGGACGACGGGAATGAGGCGCGACTGACTGCGCATGGCCACGGAACAATAGCGATACAGAAATGCTCACGTACTATGGTACACTAGGAATTTGGATGCATATTGAGGGAGCATCACACTTACACCCAGTACCCAGTACCCAGTGTGTGTCTTTCGTCACAACAATTATGGTACTCCTTTCGGGGCCAGCAAAATGAGCTAAGCCTCCGCTGCGGCTGAGCTCTGATTATCTCAATAAATATACGTCGTCCTTGCGGGGCCAAGGCTGATCGACTCACCGACTCACCACTTTTCCCACAAGTGTTCTGGGGATGGGCATGCGTTTTATTGACCCACCTACCCCTAAACTCTACACGGCTACAAAATGTCATATCATATCATTGGAGGAGCACACACCCGAAAGCAGTTTGTTCAACTCACTGGGGGATTCCCCGGGAGGACCAACCATACAGAAGGTCCTGTTACTTTTCGGCAAATTGCTTCCTTCAGGGATGCCATGTCTCCCTATTTTGTGTTGTGTCAGTTTCTTTTCCAGTGTTTCCTTCCAATTTGGGGGGGCCGAGAGGGGGCGTGGCTTTAAAAGTGAGACACACTTGTTATTAGGGAAGGGAACGGGAACGGGAAGGGTGGGGGGTATGTGTGTCAATGCGGTTGCCTTTAGGCTTTATAGCATCCGAAGTTGACTAGAGTAAAGCTGATCGAAATATATATACGATATAGGACTCAAGCCGGGTTCCTTGTATTTATTTATGTTGTTCCCAAGGGAGCCCTAAAAAAATATAGAAAGCCGGCCTTAAGCAGTTTTAAAATTAATAAATAAAGTTAAAAGATTCATTAGAACAATCATAGAAAATCATTCCGTTGCTTGTAATTATTATTTATAATTGTAAAACTCAACACAAATATTAAAAACGTAAATAAAATTGAAAGACTATAAAGGTGTGGTCAGTTTACCTAAAAAATTTACAGAATATTCCATTTTTGAGTCCTTTAAAAATCTTGTTTATAACTTGTAAAGTTTTGTCTCCAATCTTAAAATAAATTAATGGAATTTAATAAAAGTTAGTTAAATAAATACCAGAAATATGTTTCTGAAATCGTCTGGAGAACAAAAT
>JAEIII010002533.1:0-24530 GCA_018905755.1 Drosophila ohnishii | reverse complement strand
TAGCTGAAAAAGTCAAGTGCGAACGGAAAGCTGCACACAGAATGTTGACTAACTCGCTAATAATGATAATAAATACGTACAACTTAATAACAAAAGCATCCGCGTGTTTGTGTGTGTGTGTTGGTGGTCGGAATAAATAAATTATGTAATACAATGTAAAATATTTAGTGCCTTTTCCTAGCAGTTAATCCCCTACATGTTCCGCCTCTCTTTCTACCTCGTACGATTCCTTCGCTTTTCGCCTACGTTTTGGTCATGTGTGTGTGTGTGTTTCAGTGTTTGTGTGTGTGTCCTGGTGTGTCTCATATACCGCCCCGACAGAGGTAGTGTCCTCGCTTGTGTATTTGTGTCTGTTTTGGTTAAGGAAACATTGGTCGCCGGGCGCAATCGAAATTGTATTAGGAACAACGAATGCCCGTTAACGACGGCCCAGAGTCCTTCCTCTTTCGATAGCATCTTTATCTCTTAACAACAAAGACCACCACAAAAAAAAACTATCTTTAACAATATTGTAGACTGTAGACTGATCAAAACAATGCAACTCTTCACTTCTCTTTCTTTTGTTTGGCCTCTGCCAGGGCTAACTCCTCCCCCTCCGCCTCCTCTCTTCAATCTGAATTTAAGCTAATATCCCTACTACACTCCACCATCGGGTCTGGCGGCCCTGCGCTGCTAGCTGGAGCTGCACACGAGCCCCTGCTTGTGGGGCAGCTTGAGCAGGCGGCGCGTTCGGAACTCGTAGGCCCGTCGGCAGAACATCACCAGCTCCGGATTGGTATGCTCTGGCACTGTTCGCACCGAATGGCAGTGGGCGCTCATTGGCCGGCGGGGCACAATGCTAATGTCCTCCACATCCTCCTCGGCAGCACGTAGACGTCGACGATACCTAAATGTAAGAGCAGAGTTTAAAGGATTGCCTGGAAATTCTCCCTTGATGAGCCACTCACCTGCAGTATTCGCTGAAGGTAAGCACATAGCACTTGTCTTCGATGCAGGCCACCGAGTTGTGGTCACGATGCCGCGAGGCATACACCTCATCCGGACAATCGTTGCGCTGCCTGCCCCTGTCTGTGTGCTCTGGCCTGTAGTACCACAGCAGCGACATCATCATCTCGCCTGGGGAATTCAATTTATAATTTATTAAAAATATACTTATAAATTATTAAATGTTTTAAGATCTTTAAAATGTAACCCACCATCTTCCGGATTCTGCCAGAGGTGCGCCACCTTGGCCACATAGGGCAGCTCGTTGTCCTCGTTGGCCTTGAGCAGCACACAGTCGCGGGTGCGGATAATGTCGCCCTCCACATGGCGCATGGCTGGATAGCAGGTGCGCAAGACCAGCGGATCATCGCTCTACAAATATGCAATTACCAAATATTATTATAGAAAATCCCCCTAGGGATATAACCAATACTTACGTTAAGAAAAACGGCACCCTGGAAGGCCTTCCCCGCCCACATCCATCCATTGTTCCACTTGGGCACCACATTGGCCTTAGTGGCCGGTGGCTGCGTCTCGTCCAGCTCGTAGCTGACGCCTCCTGGCCGCTGCTTTTGTCGCTTGCGATTCCCAAACTTGCAACGAGATCTGGCTCGCTTTGTATGCGTGGTGGCCTGGCCATGGCGAGTGGGCGGAGGAGGAGGAGGATTGGTAGCCGGCACCAAAAACATGTGCTGCTCGTCGGAATGTTGCTGCTGCTGCTGTTGCTGGGAGGTCGCTGATCCAGCTGTGGCAGCTGTGGTCTCCACAAACTTTTGCGCCTGCAGATCCGCCGTCTGGTACTCGTTGTTGTTGGTCTCCTGGGTGGCAAGGGGTATTGTAGTTACCGCTGCCTGTCCAGTTGCAGTTGCTGCCCCTGTTGATGCTGATGCGGCTGCTGCTGCTGCTGCTCCTGCTCCTGTGGCCTTCTTGCCTTTGCTCTTGGCCTTGGTGCTGGCAGCCTGCTTGCGTGGCTTCTTGGCCGCCGGCGGTGCTGCCTCTGCTGGCTTTTTGGTCTCCGACTTGGAGCGCTTCTCACCACCTGCCGGCTGACTGGAACTGTTGTTGGCCAGCAGCGGCGAGGGTGTGGCATAGAGTCCGCCCACCGCCGTCGTTGCCGCCTTGCTGCGACTGCTGTGATTTAGTTCGGGATCGCTGAAGTAGCCGCGGCTCAGCGCAGTGTCCAGGCCCTCGATCAAGTGGAGGGCAGCGATCTCTTGCTTGCGGGGTCGTGCCCTTTTGGGTGAAGTGCAGGAGGCAGTGGCCTGCTCTTCTTTGCCGCTGTTTGCTTCGGCAGCTGTTGCTGTTGAAGGCTGAAGGGCTCCTGTCTCCGCCGCTGCAGCTGCTGCAGCTGCTGCTGCCTCGATAACTTCACGTTGGAACTGACGCTTCAGGCGCATCCTCTGTGTAAGCAACAATTGACGCCGCTTGGCATACTTGGCGGGCGCCCGGCCATGCCGACGGACAAAGGTGCGCCCTGGACACAGGTAATTCTTGGGCTCTGCCTGCTTGATCAGGCTTTTGTAGCTGTGGTGAGTCTTGGTCTTCTTGTTGCCGCTGGAGGAGGCCAGCAGGTTGATGCGCTGCTTGCTGACGCCTGGCGTGGGCTCCTGCTCCTTTTCCTCCTCTTTCTCTTGCTCTTTCTCTTGTTCTCCCACCTGCTCTGGCTCTATTTTCGCCACAGGTGCGTGTGATGTGGCTTCCGCTTCTTCCTGATGCTTTTGCTTTTGCATTTCCGTTTCCGTTTCCGTTTCCGTCTCCTGCTCCTGCTCGGGTTCCGTTTTGATAGTGGGCTTGAGGTCCGGCAGTTGGCTGATATGTGTGCTGGCCTGCGCCTCACCGTCCTGCTCGATTTTGATTTTGGTCTCTGCTTTGATTTCCGCTTTAAGTACAAAAGGCAACTCTGGTTCCGCTTCCGTGTCCCTAGCAGAATGCTTCTGCTCCTCTTGTTTTTGATGCTTTTGCTGCTGCTGCTGTGCTGCATACACCATCTCTCTGGCCATACTCTTGCCTATCCTTGCCTTGCGCGGCACTGCTGCTGCTGCTGCTGCTGCCTGAACAGCCGCTGTGGCTGGGGGCGGCGTGCTGCAGGTAAGGTCATATGCCTCAATGTGCTGCTGATGCTGCTGCTGTTGCTGATGTTGCTGCTGCTTCTCCAGCCGCAACCCCAGGCCCAGGCTCAGCTCCAGCTCTGCCTCGTGCTCTTGCTCTTCGAGCAGCTTCTCATCGCTGGCACAGTAGCTCTCTGGCGGCGTGGGCGGCGGCATCACATGCGCCTCATACTGCATCTTGGTCACTTCTTGGCCATCTTCGCCCTTGAGCTCTGTCTTGACCAGCATCTGGCACTGGGTGCCAGTGGTGGCTGTGGTTGCCGTGCTGCTGGTCGTATTGGTTGCTGCAGTTGCTCGCGAGCTGGTCTCACCTGTTTGGGTGCTGCTGCTGCTGTTGCTGATGGTGGTGATGCTGCTGGTGCTGCTACTGCTGTTGTTGTAGCTGCTGCTGCTGCTGCTGGTCGTTGTTGTGTTGGTGGTGACATTTTTCACTGGGCCTCTACTGGTAGTCAACGCTGACGCCGTAGTTGTTGTCATAGCGTTGCTGCTGGCAGTCAAGGAGCTGCTGCTGCTGTTGCTGGTGTTGCTCGTGGCACTCGGCAACATGTTGCTGCTGCTGCTGCTGCTGTTCTTGCTGCTGATCTGATTGATGTTGTTGTTGCTGCTGATGTTGCTACCAATATGAGGCCCAGTATGGACGTTTTTTGGACACGATTGAGGCATTGGGCAGGGGCACTGCGGCGGATACTCTGCGGGAGGTAACAAAAAGGAAAAATATTAATATCAATGATTCCGGAAATCAAGTGTTGCCAACTTTGGTAAGCCAAAAACTTCAAAAATAACAATAAAACAAGGCCAGAAAACATCCTTACAAACCCCTCCTTTGGCTAACCAATTTTGGCAACACGGACACTGGCCAAACTGCATCCGGGACTGGACCATACTTTTCCTTACCCATATACGGTCCTTGCAGGCCGCGCGTGTAGCACTGGCCAGCGGCCGCTCCTCCACCGGGACTATAGCCGGCGTAGTAGCTGGGCGGGCCTGGATAATGCTCCAGATGCTGCTGCTGGTGCTGCTGCTGCTGATGTGCCGGTACCAATTGGCTGCCAGCTGGTGCTCCAGCTGCTGCTGCTGCTGCTGCTGCTGCCGAACTGCTGCTCGTTGGCGGTTGCTGCTGTTGCGGCGGCCCAGACGCCGAGTTTGGTGGCTGAGGCGGCGGCGGTGGGGGCTGCTGCTCGTATAGCTCAGGTGGCGGATGCGGACCTGCGTGCTGGTAATACGGATAGCGACGATAAGCACCCGGCGGCGGTGGCGGCGGACCCTGCGGATGATGGCCTTGCGGATGATGCGATGGCGGACCCGGTGGCGGCCCCGGCTGATAGACCTTGCTGGAGAAGTAGGGCTGGTAGGTGGGCGACGAGTAGCACATGACCTCGCCCGGATACGGCGCGTAATAGTTGGGCGGATAGGCGGTCGAGTAGTGGATCTGGGCCGCGTGCATTGAGCGGGAATAGGGCACGCCCGGATGGGCGGCGGCTGCCGCAGCAGCGGCCGCCACGGCGCTGGCCGGATACGGCTGTGGTTGCGGCGGATGCTGCGCCTGCTGTGGGTTTTGCGAGTGGGCCTGTGCCTGTGCCTGTGCCTGTGTCTGAGCCTGAGCCTGAGCTTGAGCTGCCTGATCAGCCTCGGCGGCTGCCTGCTGCTGCTGCAGCTGTGTGGGTGACCCTGCCGAGGAGGCGACGTCGTCCTCTTGCAGTTTCTTCACCTGCGGCGGCGGCGGCGGCGCAGCAATCACATGCGGCGAGATCAGCGGTCCAGCCGGCTGATAGTAGCCTGCAATAAGGTAAGAACAGAAAAATTGAGCTTTTTTTTTGCATACCGGAAGTAGAAGAGCATCAATATTTTATGTCTGCGAAGATAGATTTTTTTAACCATTAATTACAACACTGAAAATAAGGCTTATCTATGATGGCCAAAGGAAGAACCCAGGAAATGTAGAATCAGGTTAGGAAATCGAGTGTGAAATAGTATCATGCTTAGTGTAATCGCTACAAGGGTCTTTAAAGGTACACTCACAAAAATGTTTACTTTAAAGTGCCATAAAAGAGCCGATTTTCGCCCATATATTAAGACATTTATCCTAAAATAAAGAGGCCAAAGCCGAGTCTCCCTAGATTTTAGAAAAATGACTCCTAAAATCAAGGCCAGCAACCATCACTTCATTCCAGGGGATTTTAGAACTAGTTGGGAATTATATGTGCACATTTATGAGATTTTTGTCCCAAAAATTTTTGAAAAATTTACCAGCAGAACAAGTGCAATATAGAAAACTATTTTTATGAGTGTATAAGGTATCTTATCTTATCCTTTATTAATTAATTATGCATATTGGGGAGAGCCTTTTGAAGAATACTCTAAATGCTGTCAAGTTTTGGCTACTATTATGAGTTTTGGCTCTTGAGAGATTGCAACAACCAATCGTGTGTGTTTTGGGGACGCTCATGAAGATCATTTGCTTTGAAATTCTGGCTTAAAGCTGCTTTTAAAGGACTACAACTAGCTGCTCTATGTGTCCGTTCTAGGAAGCCTGTACTGTCTTGGAGCAACTACAAATCGAGACCAGATGGAGGTGGCAGAGGGACGTGGCAGTGAAGTGAAGTAAGGCAACAATGCATAAAGTGAAAGTTGGCCTGGCCGAAAAAGAAAAAAAAAAAAAAAAAAGCGAGCGAGCGAGCGAAACCAGTTGAGCGGCTCCAGTTTGCTTTACGGAATAGCACCGAGCAGCAGCTGGTCGTGCAACAATCCCTCCCTCGCTACCACAGCTCCTCTCTCTAAGTGGAGGAGATGGTGGACTCCATTACCTCTTCCCAGCATGTGGGCCGCATATAAAATGTCGCGAAAATGATGCGCAGCATGCTGTTGCAGGAACGTAAAAGATTCGGCAATGTTGGCCGCCAAGGCAGCAGCGGCTGCCGCATTGGCCTCATCCGCTCCTGGGGCTATGCTGCTTCTCGTGCTCCCTCCTGGGAATCCTGCCTCGTTTAGGTTGGGCAATCCGGGCATCCCGGGCATTCCTGGCATTCCACCAGCGGCGGCGGCGGCGGCGGCGGGCGACAGGGCAGCGGACTGTGTGGAGCGGTCCGTTTCGCAGGTGCCGCTGCTGCTGGTGCTGCCCACGCTGGAGCAGCGCTGCTGCTGCTGCTGATGATGATTATGATGATGCAACTGGTGGTGTTGCTGATGCTGGAGAGGAAGATGATGCTGATGCTGCTGCTGAAGCTGCAGGGATAGCGGCAACTGATGATGGAGCTGGAGCTGGATCAGATCGCTGGTTGGGAGCAGCGGATTGTGCACGGCGGCGGATTTCGTGGTTGCTGCGTCTGCTGCTGCTGCTACTGCCGACTTTTTTGTGGTCTCTTTTAGGCGCATCTTCGATTCGATCGGCGATTTTTACAAAATCCCCTGCGTTGCCGCTCGTATACAAAATATATATATGTTTTTTGTATATATATATATATATATTAGATGCTAGGTTGTTTCTTGTATATATATCTTCGCGTGTGTGTGTATAATAGGCGTTTCTTGTATATATATGTATACTGTATATGTATTTTGTATATATATGTATATGTATATATGTATGTCAACAAGGAAGTTTCATTGTTAAGGCAACTCTTATTATTTTCATTAAATTTCAAACAGTTTTCTCTCTTTTCTCCGGTTTTTTGTGTTATTCAAAGTTTCTTGAATTCTTCATTTGGTTTGCTGCAAAATCACGAGAGGAAATTAGAAAAAATTCACAAACAACACACACGCACACACGATTTACGCGAAAAGTTTTAAGAGACATTTTTTGCATTTTTTTAAAAATATTTTTTACGCGACTTTGAGGCGGTTGTGCGCGAGTTTTTCGTGGCGAATTAATTTGTTTAATAATTTTATTATAAGTTTATATGTTGTTTTGTGTTTTTTAATGGTGATTTTGCTTTTATATATTTTATTATTAATTTAAAACGATTTGAAAACATTGCCTTGTTTTTTATCTTATAAATTGTAGAGTTTTGTAAAACATTTGTTGAGTTAATTTATTATTATTTTTACTTGGTTAAATACTTTGCTATTTATTAAGGTTTTTTATTATGATTAATTTATGCTTTTAACGTAAAAAACATATATCCTCATATCAATTCCCAGCAAAACTGAACACTTTGAGAATTTCTTTCTTAAAATTCAGCAATTTTCGGGGTTTTTTCTCATGATATCGTTGGGTTGTTAAAAAGCATATAAGAGGGTGTTGTTGGGTGGTTGGAATATGGGGGAAAAGTAGCGAATAGTTTTTGGATATTCATTTGTATTTTTTTTAATATCAGGTGGCCGAAGCAACAACTTTGCGCCAGGGGGAGACATCGAAACGAGTTCTTCGAACAACAAGTGCCAAAGGCAACAACAAACAGCTGTTGGTGAGAGCCACCCACTCCACCCACTCCCACTACCGCTCTCTCTCTCTCTCTCTGTCTTTCTGGTCCCTCTCTCATGTCTCACTTGTCGCCTGTTCTCGGAGCGGGAAGCATCGAGAAGCCAGAAAGCCAAAAGGCGACTAACGAAACCGAAAACCTAAAACCGAAAACCTAAAACCGAAGACCCCAACTCAACAACAACAACAACAACCGAAGCAATAACAATAACAATTGCCGCTGAAGTTGCAGCGTGTGAAAATCGACGCCAGCAGAGGCAGAGGCAGCGGCAGAGACAGGGACATCGGCACGTAGCACATTCAGTGCTGACGTCACGCGCCATAAGCGCCTGCAAAGGTACTGAGCTTTAAGCTATTTTGTAGCCAAATTATAAAATATGAAATACAAAAAAAAAATTCAAATAGATTTTTCATAACAAGATATTTCTAAGTACTGAAATAATTCAGGTATACATCTCACGAGTAAATTAAAATATATTGAATGTTTTATTTTTTTTCCATTAATTTCCTTAACGTTACTTTGGCAGCTATATGATATAGTCGTCTGATCCGGCTTATATATCAGTAGGATAAGTCAAAAGACAATCTGCAAAGATTTATTCAGATAGTTTAGGAACTGAGAAACTAGTAAGTATGAACGGATAGATAGACATGGCTAGATCGACTCGGTTGTTGAGGCTGATCATGAATATACGATTTGTTTGGGTAAGAAATGAATCCTGCGTTGACTAGAATTATAATATCATAATAACAATATAATAATAAATACAACAAGTAATTTTCCCGAACCAATTTGTATCAACACTGGTCAGAAGATGGACTCTGGCAAAAGGCAGGTGGCGCTGTGGTGGTCGGGGAATATGGGGACGACACCGGATAGATGGCGCTCGAGTGCAGGCCAGGTGCTGTCATCATTATTGTTATTTTATGCCATCGCCTGTCAAATGCAACAAGGATTGTGCAAAAACAGCACGCAAACGCAAGCACCGACGACAATTTGTCAACGCCTGCACTTGACCTACACACAATCGCACACAGACACAAACACACACTGAGACAGAGAGAGAGGGAGACAGAGCCAGGGTGTGTGTGGGTGTTATATATATCCATCCGTCAACCTGTGTTTGTCATTCCACGTTGAATGGAAAGGTGGGTGGGGTTGGTTGGGCCCACGAGGAAGGTAAAAGCCAGAGAGAGAGAGAGAAAGAGGGGCGCCACTTCAATATGAAATAATCTTATTTCCGCTTTTCCATAACCCTTTGAAGTCGACAAATTTAATCAAATTGAGTGTGGCCGAGCAGTGCCCGCTAATACAAGAAGATCCCCCACATTTTACTAGGAGGAGAGAGACCGCCCCTGCCACTCGCAGCTAATTTAATAAATAAAACAGTGTTCTGCAATAAAAGGCACTTTTGAAAACAGAAATTTTAGCATTTAATATTTTTTGCATTTCTAATGGCTTTTGTTATTGACAACAAAGCGGAATGAAAGCTGTTTAAGTAGTTTCTTTGTTCTTATTTTAATTTTTTTTAAATCTTTTGAAAACTTTAAAGACTTTTAAGACTTTAAAAGTCCAAAATAATTGCCTAAGCACCCCTGTTTTAATACCAAATTCCTCTGTTATTCACTACAAACACTCTGACAAACGCCTAAAAATAATCCTTAAATTGAAAATGCATCCCGTGAAAAAAATCTTGACAACAAATTAGCTCACAAAGTCAAAAGAAAGTCGTTCGCTGGCATCGATTTTAGCCTCTTCTGGAGCAATGGAGAGCCAGCTTGGTGAATGTCTAGATTCCATGTTGGACAATACGGGTCAAAAGAGAATGGTTACCGCATACGAAGAAGATTAAGGGGGAACTGGACTGGATTTCTCTGATTAAATCCGATTGATCCAAACATAATCAAGCGATTAAGTTGCAACAGCGAAAGAGTGGCTTCGATATTCGAGCCCATTGTGTTTATAAATGTTTATTATTTGATCTTATATTCCTTTTCTTGTTAATAGGTGTGTTGTAACACTAGACCCGGAATTACGTGAAAAAGGCATGAAAATGTAAGCACATGTTAGACATCGTTTACACAACAGCCAACTTTAGCTTCAATAAGTTCCAGGGAGTTCCAGGCCCCCATCATCGGGATCGCGGCTCAGGCAATTAGCGGAAAACGCTTGCCATTAAGGGCCACTACGAACGTTGTCATCATCATCATTATAATCATCACCATCACCATCATCATCATCATCGTTGTCGTCGTCGTCGTCGTCTGGCATAACAGACTAAGTGAATAATTACGCGTAATTAAATGCACGCAAAACGATGCCACGCCCTCGAAGGAAAGGGTAAACGCACCCACCCCGCCCGTTGCACCTGCTTCGATCGTTTTGGATCTCGGATCCATAACTCATCCATGGCCCCCAAGGCGCTGCACAGTCCTGCAGCAAGTCCCAAAAAAATATATATATATAAAAATAAAATACAAAATCCCAACTTTCTCCTTTCACAATCGATAAGCGACGAAATTTGTTTTCTCCCCATCATTTACTGGGTGAAAGGGAACCAGAGATATATATAATGTATACTTTATATATATAAAACTAAAATACTTGAATGTTTTGTCACAAAAGTAGGAAAAATATAATTATCAAATGTGGTGTAATTAGTATGAGTCACTTTATTTACAAGTAAACACAGAATATAAGAATAAAAAACACAAAAATATCACATTGATAATGTGTACACTAATAAAAATATATTTCTTTATATGGGAAATATTGCTAAGAAAAATTTTATAAAATTAAGAAACCGTTTTCATGATGAAATAGAATTTTCAGGGTTATTTTTACTCGATTTTAGGGCGATTTTCCTTATGTACGTTCCTTTTGTTATTTACATTTTGGGCCACAAATCTTGCACTTAGCATATAATATAATTCCCAACTGGTTCTAACAATCCTAAAATAAAATAAAGTACCAACTCTCTACTGCAATACAAAAGTGTAAGAATTTGGTTTTCCTTTGACTCCCATTTGTTATCAAGTAGATTTAGTGATTAAGTAAGCACCAGCAGGAGCACTGCAAAGGTGCCACAACGATAAAAACCGATTAAGATCTTGACCCAGCAGCGAATTTACCATTAATCAGAGGGAATACGAGGCAGAGTAACTTAAATTTCTGGCGATAAGTTGAGATTAAGTGTCGGAAACTAAAGAACTGGGAAACAGGAGAACCTGGGAGAACCTGGTAGAACGACGACCAGAAGCAGCAGCAGCAGCAGCAGCGGCAGCAGCAGAAGGCCAATTCCAAAAGAAGATAAATGAACGGAAGAAGGAAGGAGAAGGAGGAAGAGGCCTCTGCAAGTAGCTCCAGGTATTCTTCTTTATTTTTCTTCTTTTTTTGCGGCTGCTGCGGCTGGCTGGCGTGCAGTCATGAGTAAAAGTCAAATATTGTAATTATGCAAAATACATAATTTACTTTGAATTAACAGCTGAAAACGGAGCACAGCGGCAGCAGGTGGAGAAGAGTCCAAGGAACAGCAGGCGGCGCATGAGGGGCGTTACCCTAATGCCGCTCCAGAAACTGAAATAAAATTCAATTAAATTGCGCTCAACTGCCGACTGACGACAACAGGTAAGCCAGTCAGCCTGTCAGCCAGGTAAGAAAGACCCAGAGAGCAACCGCCGGCAGAGAAACAATATTTTGCGGTTTTGTTTTGGCACCTGCCACAAGCCAACGACAGGTGAGGAGCGGGGCCCTGGCACCGTACCTGCCACTTTGCACAGTTCCAAGTCAGCTGTTCTTCTCGTTCGACATGTGGAAGTAGTCACCACTTGAAATAAGGGAACCCCTTTCGAGACGAAGAAGGGTCACAGCCGGCTGCAGGACGAGTACCCCGATCCCGATCCCGATCCCGATCCCGATCCCATCAGATCTGAACCGCTGCCTTTTACTTTGGGACAAGTGGGCGTGTCGCCATTCATTATTCACTCGAGGCAACTGTGAATGAAGAGGAGCTGCTCACACATCGCTCACTTCCTCTACTCAAGAAGGCTTGAATTTCGGGACAGGGTGTAGGGGTAAACAGGTGACGGAATGATCTAATGACCTGGCTGAGATAGTTATCAGGCTAAGGCAAGGAAGTGGCTTCAAGATGCAGACATCTTCCGGAAGAATAACCAACAATATAACTCCTAATTGAATATTTCAATTAAATAATTTAATTACTATGAAATAAATTTGTTATAAATTAAATTCTGAATATTTTTTTAGAATCCCTAATCAATATCTTGCTTAAATTAAATTCAAAGAATTTGCTTTTTCAACTTTTAAATAATTCACTGATGGTAAGCACATGGGATATTAGGGGAAATATATAAGACTCTCTTTTCAAAGAGCCTTAGTATGTGGCCAAATATTTCTTTTTAATTAAAATTCCCAACGGGTTCTAGCTTCTGCAAATAAGCTGACTTGTTTCTCATAAGTTAAAGCTATAGTTTAAATACCATTTAAAGGTCTAGTGTTTAAGGATGAGAAACTACAAATGGTGAAATAGTGACAATTATAAATTAGTACAGGCAAGTAAGTAATGAAACCAAGAATGATGTCAACGCATGATGAAACACACATGAGGCAAGTGATTTGGTTAGAAAATCGATAGTTGTAGTGCAATTGCATTGATTTAAAAGGGTGTAATTCCAAATCAGAAAAAATCCAGAGAAAGAGCTGTGTTTCTCACGAGTAACACAACCAACGACAACGAGTATAATTATTAAATTATTTAATTCACAAAGAGACAACAATTAGAACAACGGCAATAATGGCAACAAACAAAGAAACAAACAAACACAGAGAAATTTAGAGAAAGACGTTGAAAATTGACATCAAAATACTCACACTCTCTTTCTCTCTACCTTTTTCTCTCACCTAACTACTTCTCTCTTCTCCCCTGTCACTATTGTTTTTTAGGAATCGCGACCGCGTTTTTCAATTAGTTTTATATATATTTTTTTGTATTTTTTTTCAATTTTTGATGTCGTTTTTTCTTTTGCATTTGTTTTGTTCCAGTTTGTTTGCTTAGAGTTTTAGTTTTAGTTAGTTTGTTTTCTTCACTGTTTTTCGCGGCAATTATATGGTAAGTGTGTGTGTGCAAAAAAAAAAAAATATAAATAAAAAGAAAAGAATCAAATAAAATTAAATAAAACATAGACACAGCTAGGAGCTAGAAATAAAGCGCGCGCATTTTTTATTGCCACTTTTTGTATGTATTTTATTATCTCGCTTATGTTGCTCAGTTCGGTTTTATGACTTTATATTTATTCATTAGCTCAGATTGCCTAGTTTTTACGACTAACTATTCGGAAACCGAACAGAAACAAGTTAACAAAAAATACAAACAGGAAAATAACAAGAAAGGAAGCTAGCTTTGGGCAGCCAAAGTTACAATACCCTTGAAAAAAGTATAGTTTTCTGATTTTGAAATATGTTTTATTGTCAATTTCAAGGAAAACTGTGTGGAAATTTTATTATAAATATACATTTTTTTCTATTTTAATAATATAATGTTTTTTTTTGTATAATTTTCCAATTGTTTTGCATGAAATTTCAAAATGCATATAGAAAGGACAAAGATTAGTTTTCGTAGATTGACCAGATCGTCACGGCTTTTGATGTTGGGCATGATTATAGGAACAAATAGTACAAACTTCTGACTAAAGTTTATAATCCCCGCAAGGGTATTAAAAAAATCATCGAAAAACCGCTTCAAGTTGAGAGCTAAAAATCGCGTCGTCAGCTGTCGGACCTCTGCCAATCAAATTAACACATTTCAATTAGCATTTTTGCATAATGCCCGCACACACAACAACAAAAAAAAAAAAGAGCAGAAAAAACACACAGACACACACAGATAAAAAGACAGACGGATGAAATCTGATATGCAAATTTTTTTTTGTGAAACGAAACCCAATTGGAAATGTTTCGGCCACACAATTCGGACATAATGAGATCTTCTCTTCAAAATCTCCTCAGTTTTGGATCTTGTTTTTGTTGGGAAACCCCTTCTGAAACCCGGGGAGTTGGCTTTTTGACTCAAATTGACAACTAGGAAATTATAATTGTTATTTTCCCTAGTCTATTTGTGATTTTTGTATTTTTTTTTTTTTTTTGGTTTTGTTTTTCTTTGTTATGTCTCCAGCTTGTGTTTGTGTTTTATTTTGTTTCACTTGAGGTTCTCTGGCTTTGTTTTGTTGTTGTTATTGTAGCTGCTGCTGGTTGTAATTGTTGTTTCGGAGTTAAGTGTCAATTTGAGAGACACCAGAAGGCAGCCGCCACACACCACACACACACGCACAACACAAAATCTTTATTTAAAAAAGTAAAGTTGAAATAGTCACCATGATTTCCAGTCTATTCAAGTGATTTATTTTCTTATCAACTCGTTTTTCCCCAATTCAAAGAATTAAATGCAAAACAAATTCCAAAGAATTCAACTTGTTTGGAATCCAGAAAGCACTGATTGCGAAATTTCCAACTATTCAGCTTTGTGATAAGAAAGTTAGCAACAATTAAAGTAGTTTTTATATGTAGAGCAAGCCAATCAAAACTAAAAAAAAAACTATGAAAAGAAGATTAAATAAAATGTAATTAAATTCTTAAAAAAATAAATAATTACAAATTCTTTGAATTCCATAGAAAAAATTAAAAATGAGAAACTTTAACCTCAAATTATATAGAAAAAAATCACAGCTACATACATACACATAATAAAGAATTCTGGAAATTTCGTTAATTAAAAGAGCTCGGGCTTCACTTATAACCAAAAAATTGCATAGAAATTCCTACTATTTTATGGGTTTTTATTTCCAGTCTCATTCCATTTTGCATTCACTCGATACGAATTACTTTTCATGGAGAATCCAAAAGCAACTCACACAACTGAAGAGGGCCCGAAATGTATTTGCAAATTGCAATAGAAAATCGTTGAATGCAAAATGTGGAATTTCTTAAAAGCTTAGCTAAAACGAAGGCCCCAAATAACTAACTAACTACTTACTTGGGTCTATATTATCGTCCATTTTTTATATAGGACGTGTAAAAACTGTATATGAAAATTATATGTGAAAACTTGGATTCCTTCTTATTTAGCGCGATGTTCTTTTTTCTTAGAATTAGAGTTAGAGTGTGTGCATCTTTCGATAACGCCACTATTGTGATGTCTTAGTTGCTATCGATATATCGTTGGTATAATACTAAAGCGTAGTAATTAAGATCGAAGAAATATTTTGTAAGCGAAATAACTTCTTGAAATTTTAAGATTTATTACAAATATTTAAATAAAAATAGCCACAAGGAACAATTTAAATATGGAATTTGACAAATCTACAAGTATTCAGAACTAGTCGGCATTTTTCTGGTATATACTCGCTCTATAATTCCGAATTTCTACTATTAAATATTAAGTTAAAAGCCTATTTTACCTTTTTTTTTTAATAGTTTAATAGTAATTAAATACTAAGCAATCTATATCACGCAGGAGAAATTTCACTTATTTTTGTTTAAGTTTTAGATAAGACACAGCTGTTTTATTTCAGGTGTGGGAAAACATAATAGTTGGATTTAAAGCAGGGTTAAAGATATATAACCATAGTCACGTGACTTTATTTTTAAACCTACATATATACATATATATAGTAAAATAAAGAAGAAGAATATCTGGCACTTTACAGATTCATTGCTCTAAACAGCTTGCCACTTATGTGTTTGGAATTATTTCTAATGGGGAATCCTATTCCATATAATTTAAAATTTAATTTATCATCAGTAAATAGTACTTTGCTTCTACCTCCCCATGGGTTCCTGATAATACTCCACAGAAACATGGGTATTTTTCAGCTTCATTTCGATTTCAATTCACCCAAAGCGCGTTACTTTCTATATAAAATCCAAATAAGCTACAAAAAAAAAGAGGCAGTACAACAAAAAAAAAAGAAACAAACACAAAAAAAATGGGCACATACTAGTAGAAGAAGAAACATGTTTCGATGACTTCCGGTTTCGGAGTTTGTGCTGTCCGCGACTCAGTTTTTTTTCGGTGTGAGTGCCGGGTTCATTATTTTTGTGAGAATTCGTAGCTGAACTAACATCGTTGAAAGGCGTGGTGGTGTGGAAGAGAAACGCAGAGAAGGGCGGGGGCGAATTAACATATACGAAACTATGCGATAAAGCGTGGACTTGGATAGCCAGCGAAATAAGCAAAATGAATGCTCGTAATACTTTTATAATAAGCGAAGCTGTTGACTGACGTCGACGGCGACGCTTTGCTATGCGAAGGTCACACAGCCGGCGACGCCAAGAAAAGCCGAGCGATAACAAAAGCCAGTCCAACTGAGGGAAGGAGGAGTGAGCAGTCCCCCCCCCCCAGTAAGTACTACTAGTGTGGGCGGTAGGCGAGCGATCGAGTTGGAAGCAACGAGAAGCGAGAAAGCGATCCCAGAAGAATTCCATAGAATAAATTAATTCAAAGAGTGATATCTGCTAAATGAAAAATACTGTTAACCTTTCAAAATCATAGACATAGAAGAGCCAGACTAAGCAGTGAGTATTCAAGTTGGTGGTAAGCGAGCGAGTAGAAAGCAACGAGTAGCGAGAAAGCGATTCCAGGAGAAATCAAACGTTATTTCTAATTATATTCTAATTTTTTATTAATTCAAAGAGTGATATCTGCTAAATGAAAACCCTTCAAAATCATCGAAATTAAAGAGCTACCCTTGTTAGAAAATAAACCTACAGTATTCAGTTTTAAGTCCAAAAATATCAACAGTCCTGTTTTGGTATCAACGCTGAATTCGTACTTGGGAATTTTAGATGCACTTTTTGCATCAAATTGCAAATATATATAACAAAAAAAAAGGTAAGACAACAAAAAGAAACTCAAAAATATATGTATAAACGATCAATTTTAATGTATAATCAGTTTATACAACGCAAAGTTGTGTAATTACTAAATAATCTTCCATACAATTGCGCAGTTTCAATGAAGTTGAGCCAAGCCAAAAAGTTTAAAAATATTCCCTGTGACACGTGACTACGTTTGTTTACTAAATTAAAAATTGCCCCACAAAGATGATATCTAAATGGAACCGAACCAGCTGACGAGCCGCCTATAATAGCTTTACCGTATATAGAGTTGACGTGTGCCGCCGAACTGCCCCTAAATCGCATACTATATAGCCTATATAGCCCACATGTATGTAGTATGTCCCCTGCTGCAACCCCTTTGGTTGTCCAACGACGACCAACGACGACATTCAATTGCGCAGCAGTAGTGGCAGAGAACAACAGTTAATTGCATTTACAATAGTGCCACAGTTATGTCGATTCTTTATGGTCTATGGATGTTATTGCGGGGATTTGTAGAAGTCAAACAGGGGGGGGAGGGGGAAGGAAAGTGCTTCCAGAGAACATGTGCAGTTCGCGGCTTAACGATCAGCCAGCCAGCCAGCCAGCGAGCGAGTGAGCAGCTCATGTTTATTTATGAGTTGCCAATCGAATCGATTTCACGCGGCACAACTAGACTTGGACTTGGCTTGGTAAGCTCTGTTGTTGTGCGGCTGGGCTGCAAAATGCAAATTTTTTGACAAAATCCAAGGCAGACAAATATATAAATATATGTATATAACACATATATATATAGCATATAATATATATCGGGGCAGTGCCAAAAACAGCGACACCGACACACAAAAAGCAACTATCAAATGCCGCCGCGTTCAAGGACATTTCAAAGTGCGTCGCAGGCAAAACAAGTTCCACAAGTCAGTACATACATATATACATATATATGTAAATGTATGTGTGTGTGTATAACCCTTAATGCATATGTGTGCGAGAGTCAAAGCTTTTGAGTAGGGGTGTGCACAACCCTTAAAAATCCAGCGGACAAGCCAAGATTGCAAAACTTTAGAGCACAAACACACACACAGAAATACTGAGAACTGCAAGCAAACACCAGGTAATTCAGGTAATTTCACATTTAATTGAAACAGAATAAAAGCACAAACCAGAACTGAAACGTGTTAAATGCTTAACATTTTCCAATTCTATTAGAAGAGTTACTAACACAAAATAAAAGTCTTCTAAATCTAAATCTAAATCTTCTAAAATAAAAAATAGTTATCAAATAGAAAATGTAATTAAATTGTAAAATCAATCCTGATAAACAAAAAATATATTTAACTAAAACAATTGCAAGGACTATAGCGCTTTCTACGATCCTCTTTATAATGGATATTTATAAGGATTCATTGAAATACATCAGCAAAGACATTGCCTTGCTACACTCTTATTGAAATTTCACATTCATTCTTAAGATGCCCGTACAGATCCTGCTGGAGTTATCCTTGATCTTATGATCAGGAAACAAAGGGGAATGCGAAGCCCCCTTAACCACTGCACTGCTCTCACCCCTAAATAGTGCTCTCCGGATTACGCATTCGCCACATATGACACTCGGTCCCGTATAATAACAACAATAAGCCAAAGGACGAAGGCCAGAGCAGGCGAAGGGGTGGGGAGTAGGGGCAGGGGCAGGGGCAGGAGCTGGAGAGCAGGTAAGAGGCGCAAGGCGAGAGAAGGAGAGAGAGCGGCCGGCTTAACGAGCGTGAAATCGAGAGAAGAAGGATAAACCAGCCGAAGGATATAAGAACTGTTGCTCTCGAGTGTGTGCGTACGTGTGCACGTCCTGAACTCGTGCACAGGCCACATGTGTGTGTGTGCGTGTGAGTGCGACGCTTCTTATTGACATTGAAACCGCTGTGTTGCTGTCGCTCTCCCTCTCCCCTATTTATTTTTATTTTCTTTTTTTTTTTCAAGTAACACCCGGCGCAGATGCTAAATAAGACGGCAGGAATTAAAGTGCAAAGGTGTGTGCTGCAGCAGCGGCGGCGTCGGCGGCGACAGAAGGATACTTTGCTCTTGTACTTAGCGCTCAAAACAGAAACACAGAGAAGAAAGAAGGACGAGGGCTGGATCTAAGCAGATACGCCAACTGTTGGCAGTGTCCACATGGCCCAGGGCTCTTAACAAACTATATATACTACATATATGTATGTATATATGCATGAGGACAATAGAAGACAAAGGATGTTGAGGGGACCAAACCCAGAAAAATGTCAACAAATATGCATGTTTGAGAAAGACCTTATAAAACTTTAAAGATAAAGTCCTGAAACTTAACTGCAAGTTTGACCTACAGAGATTTTGTTAGATAAGGTTTGTGATTTTACTTAATTAATGTATTTTTTAGCATTGCCGAATAATTTTTGAACAAAAAGGAACTAAGAGGAATACTTAATGAAGTTGAATTGAATATTTTTTGATCACATTTTAACAGATTTAATCTTATTTATGCCAAAGTTTATTAGGAATAGAGGCAAACATCATTGAATGGTTTCAAATAAATAAAATAATAAAAGAAAACAATGTTTTTGGGTCAAAATGGAAGTTAATACAAAAAATTAATACTGCTTAAAAAGCAAAAACCCACAACAACTACTAGTATGTATATTAAATCTTACAATATAAGTCTGAGACAAGCTGTGTTAAAATCTATAAAAAATATCACAGTAAAAGATTTGCTATTCAAGCTTCTTATGATTTTCAAGCCTTGTGAAATTCCTGTGGCTCTTAAATATTTTATTTTTAGCCAACAGTTGCAGTTTTCTCACATCTTAGACCTCATTCCAGAGACTATTAAGCAGAAAAAGGGAGCAAAGCCTCAAGTTCGGGTAAAGAAATGTCAGAAATCTGCCTGAAATTGGATATATATTTCAATTGAATTGCCACTCAAAGTGTCGCGCATTAAATATATATTATTTCTCCGAACGAAAAGAAAACAAGATAAAGTTAATTCACTGATAAAATAATCATTTCAATAATAAATGAGCACTGCAATCACACTTACTTACTAAACTGAAAAACATAAACAGAAAAAAAAACAGAAAAATGAAAACAAAAAACAAACAAAAACACAAAACGCAAATAAAAATTGCCGGATGGAAATTTTGTGGCACGCAAACTTGTTGCTCTATCTGCCTGCCTGTATGTGTGTGTATGTGTGTTGGTGAGCCAGTAGTCCATGTGTGCGTGTGTGGAGGCTTACTTTGCAATGTTTTAATAATAAATGATTTATTTATTTTTCGATTTCGATTTCGGTATCGGTTTGTTTTTTCTCTCTTTTGTTTTGGTTTTGATTTCAATGCATTTCTGCTGCCCACTTTTTTGCTGCTGTTGTTGTTATTTCCTTTTTTTATTATTATTATTATAATTATTTTATTGCTTTTTTTTGCACGTCACCAGCGAAAAAAACACAAAACGCGCGCTCAGTTGTCTCGGTGTGTGTGTGTGTGTGTGTGTGAGTGCGAGAGACGGGGCGTATGAGCAATTCCGCGGCGAAAACTTTGCCACTTTTGTTGTCTACGACGAACGCAAAAACAACAAAACACGAGAAGACACCGCAAAAAAAAAGAGATGTAAAACACTGTAAAAAAAAAGACACACACAAAGCTTTACATGCAACGTTGCTGCCACAGTCGATGTTGCGGTGTTTTTTATTTTGTTTTTGTTTCTTTTTTTGGCTGCTGCGGCGATGCAATGCGTGTTGCTATTGCCTCTTCTTCTTCTTCTGGCGCGCGTCCGCGTTGCGCTGACGCGTTGTAACGGTTCGACAGGTAGAGCAGCACTGCTGCTTCCGCTCTGCCGCCCGAGCCAGCCGAGTGCCACCCGAATGCCAGCCGAAGAGCGCCCGAACGACCCGCCATACGAGAGCCAGCGTTCGCTCTCCGTTCTTCCAAGTGCGTCGTGTGTGTGTGTGTGTGTGTCTGTGTGTGTGTGTCTGTGTGTGTTGTAAGCGCTTTTTAACTTTTTGTGGCCGAATTTTTTGGGGTTTTTGTCAGTGTTGTTTATGTTGTTGCTGTTGTTTTTGTTGTTGTGTGGCCAACACTTGTCGTTGTCCGTCGCCTTTTGGTCATTATGCAACAACAACACGACTACCGAAGGGGCTCACGAAGCGTTCAAGCTGCTCTCTGATTGGTCGAAGGATGTCGCCACGAGACGAGCCGAAGTGCCAACTCTCTCTCGGCTCGCGGTCTCGCTCTCTGTATTTCTCTCGGGAATGTTCGACGGTTGGACTAGGCTGGGGGTGGTGGGGGGGGTGGGGGTCAATAAAAAAGAAAAGCCAGATCGCAATAACAGTAGTCGCGAAATTTTCCGAGTTCCACAATACCCGTTAGCCAATCCGGCGAATTAAGGTCCAGAGATCTTTGGATTTTCAACAGAGTTTTGTTTTAAAAATCACCTCAAGTTCTTAGAAAAATATACAACAAATCTTTGGAAAATCTTGAAAATTAAACAGAATGAATGTCTATGAAGATTTACGAAATTATGTTACAAGTCTTGACCCTACAGAATTTTAAAAAGTATTTATATTCATTCTATTCAAATGTAAAGGTCTTCAGAAGTAGGTTTTAAAGTAAGTTTTAATGTTAAGTAAAAAGTTATACTCATTTGTCTGGGACAATATTTTACCCCAATTGTTATTTTCAGCAATTCTCATATTTTTAAAGAAAATATAACAGCCGGTCCAGTCCAACTTTCTAGAAAAACATGAGCTGCCACTGCAGCCAGACTATTGTCCAAGAAAGGGAGTGACCAAAATGTCAGCAAGGGAGCCATCATCATCAGCAGCCTGCTATCCCTCTCCTTATTCTCATCCTCGTCTTCATTCAAATCCCCTATCCCCTCCTTTCGCCCGGAATAAATTTGAATTGAGTTATCGGGACAACAAGAAAGCAAAGATAAAGACTTTAATTCAATTGACAGACTATTCAGCACTTTGCCAATCAGCCTTAGCCTAAGCGCTTTTATGTAAAATCCACTAGATGGAATTATAGTCTTTAAAAACCTCTAAAAATTGTGTTTTAGAAAACAGAGTCTTGAAAGTACTTTAACGAATTTATAAGTAGAGTATTTAAGATTTAAAATCCTTTAGATTTAAAATCAATACTTGTTAATATTATTTTATTAAACACTTCCATTTCCATTTAATTTAAATCTATATTTATTTGAGGTTTTCTCTTAAAAATTTGTCGTTGTTTGCTTTTTTCCAGCTGTGATCTAACCGCAAAAACGAAAACACTGCAATATTGCTGATAAGAATTAGAAATTGAGACCTCTTTGATCTCGAAGTACACTTTGTGAGCACTTTGTAAGGCGAAAATTGTTAAATAGGTTTTCGTTTGATTATTTTTGTTTAGCTTTCTTTTGGTTTTATTTATTGTGTTTTTGTTCCCCAATTGATAAAGATAAATTGCGTTTTCTATACGGATTGCCGTAGTTTTGTTTAACGAAATCTGTTGGCCAACTTTTTTTTTTTTTTGCACGGTGTCGGTGCTGATAAGATAGCCAAGTTAAGAGGCCGTAGAAATGACAGAGCCAAAACGGAAAAAAAAAATAAAATCAAACTGGTAGAAAGTGCGGGCCGAAGGCGGCGAGCGCAGCGCGTGCCCAAAATGTCCCGTTGATAATTATGGTTTTCGTTATTTTTTTCTTTTATTTAATTTTTTTTTTTTTGTGTTTTGTATTTACTTATTTTTGTGTGGGCTGTGGGTTCTGGAAACTGAAGTGACCCAAGTGAGTCATGCGAGTGATTCACCAAAACAGCAAAGACTCGCTAAGACATTCATGGGCAATATCATTCTAACTTATAGGAATTTTATGCAGAAAAGTAAACAGAAATAAGCCCTCAAATATATATAATTTAAACTTTAACGGATTGGGTTTTAATATTTTTCTTAAGTTTATAAAGCTATAATATAAATTCTACCTATGTTGTTCGAATGAACTTTGATTTTTTTCTTATTTATAAATTAAATATTAATTATAAATAATAACGTACGTTTCTTTACTATTAATGTATAGGATAATCAATTCTGTTTACATTTTTTGTACAGCTACAGTTGCAGGAACAGATGGTAGCAGATACATTTTTATCTTAACCCATTAAGCGTTTGATAATAAATAACAACTAGAAAAATACGTTGTTTCTAATTTATAATTAAATAATTTGAAACAAATTTCCCTTTTCTTAAAGACAAACTCACAAAAAAGCTGCAGTTGCAGTGTCTGATTCGGATGCAGATACATTTGTATCTTGGCCCATTAAGGGCAGTCACGGCAAGCCGGACGCAGCGGAGAAAGTTTTTCGGGAAGAAAATGCGCTGCTGAGAGCAGAGAGTGAAGTGTTGGAGAGCGGTGAAAACGGCAATATCTAATTTGTTTTCTATTTTCCTATGCATTTCGCCCGCTGCGCCAAATTTATCAAGCTCTTGACCATCCATTGTTGGCAAACTTGTTTGCCGCTCGCTCGGGCTCGTCTCTTTCCCAAATGCGGGGATACTCTCGTAGCCGGGACTCGAGCACGGACTTGTAGAAGTACCTTTTGGACTTTTGCAGAGCGTGAGATTCTTTTTTTTTTTTTGGCACACCAGAAGAGCGACACAATTGGAACGGAAATGGAAGCGGACACACACGATGGCGAACAGCTGAGCGGTGAGGCGGTACACTAGGCAAAAAAGTTATTGAAGAGAACTTTTCTATTTATATTTATATTTTTAATAAAGAACAAATAGAACTTTAAGTCTTAACTCCAACACAAGATAATTTAAGTCCTGGGAAAATGTATTATTATTATTTTATTTATATAAATTCTTTTTAGGAAACTTTGTAATAAACGTTTTTATTTTGTATGGGAAATCAAAATAAAACACATACATTTTTTTAACAACCTTTTCACCAAATAATTCCTAAAACCTTAAATAGTTGATAATTTTATTTCATTTATTTTTTCTTCAAGTGAACTGCATTGGGGTAATAATGAAGTCAGAACGGTCACGCTTGCTAGCACATGGATGGAAAATTATAATGACCAGGGCAGAGCGAAGAAGCCTCCGACGATGATGATGAGGCGACCACGACGGACGTGAGAACGGAACGAAACCAAACCGAACCGAACTGAGCTGAGCTGAGCTGAGCTGAACCCCATCCCCGGATCTTCAGCCATATCTCTCCCAAAAGGAACGACAACGAAGAAGTGTAGTAAGTCCAGCAAAGAAGTCGCCCAACCATGCAAATGAGACCGATAGAGACACCACCACTCCATAGCACATTATGCGGCCACACCATTCCGTACAAGACAATACCATATAGCACATATACGTATGTATATATATATAGTACCATCAACCGTGGGCAGTCGTCGGGTTGTCAGGGTTCTTGAGGTTGAGGTTGTTGCGAATGGAACGCATTGATGGAGGAGAGCGATAATGCACAGCCCGCCGACAGCTCCCAGCCATTAATCGAGCAGATCGAAGTCGGAAATAAGCTAGACTGGCCATCTATCAAAAAAGGTGACTCAACTAGGCATATTGGGAAAATGTTTGAGGCTGGAAGGGGAAGATAGGGTATTTAAAACACTTCATCTTTGTGGGAAGACAAGAATTTTAATAGACAGAAAGGCAACATTAACATTCCTTTGTGTTTTTTATGTTTCCTAGTTTCTGATATATTGGGAAACTTATTAGAAAATGTAATAAGAAAGCATTCCTTTAATACAATTTATTGAAATATCTGTATACTGCATGCCCTTACTAGGACTTGCTCTAAAGTACAATATCCAACCCAGTGGAGGGCATTTAATGAGTGCCTATTACGCTACGCTTGTACAATATCGTGGGTAGTTAAGTGAATATAGTTGTTCTCGACCAGCCCCATTCACTAACGACTTCCTAGAACAACCTGCGAGCCAGCACTTCCCATTCCTTATTACCACTTGCCACTTGCCATAACCATAATTTGCATGTTTAAGTTTCATACTGCACTTGAGCCTGCCAGCAGCAGCAGCAGCAGCAGCAGCAGCAGCACTACAATCATCATCGCCATAGCGAGCCCATTGCCATCATCATCAGCATTA
>JAEIII010002473.1:0-26407 GCA_018905755.1 Drosophila ohnishii | reverse complement strand
ATTGCTATTATTATTATTAAATTATACGACGGCGATGGTCTTCTTCTCCTTGCCTTTTTCGTCGACTTAAATCAAACAGTTATGAGAATCTTTTTACAGTTTAGCTTAGTCACTATGTAATAATACATAATAGTAATAATAATAATAGTAATAGTAATCAAAAAAAAAAAACGTCGTGTAAAAAAAATAGTTCGTTCGATGCAGTTTTTTACGTCTAACAATTTTATAAGCACTTCAGTTTCGAGACCTACAGAACTACACTATAAATGTATGTAGAATTCGTTACAAAAAAACTTAGGCTTAGTGATATAATGCGACGCTTACAACTAGAAACGTTCTCAATTGATCAATCAGAATTTGCGCTAAGTTTATCCTTATTCCTATATGCTATATGTTCGGTTTACTGGAAGCTACGATGACGTTACGACAATTAAATAAAATGCGCCCACAAGACGAGCTCTCAACTCATTGTGAGTAGATATATCTACGTGATCGGGGCACTGTACAACAAGCATAATAATTCATAATTTAAGTTAAGTTGCGTGTCTTTTTTGTTTTCTTTAAAATTTAAATTAAATTATATTAAAAAAAAAAGAACAAGTCACATAAATCGTAGAAAATAGGGAATTAAAAATACATGTTTAAATATATATATATATAGATAGCTTCCCTGCAGTACCAGAATTCCTTAAGGAAGAAGAATTCCCAAAGAACTTCGAGTTTCCGACTTCATAGTCCTCGGGAATTCCTTTCGAAATAGCTTAAATCCTCGGGAATTCCTGATGAATTCCTGAGGTTTGGTACTGAAGGGTTTGTAGATATAGAACGCGTGTGTGTGTGTGTGTGTGTGTAGCCTTGGAGGACTCTTTAAGAGTCCCTGTTTTGCAAACCCTGGGATCCTCTAGATCCTCCAGTCCCAGTTCCCATTCCCCCCCCTTTCCCCTTCCCCTTCCCATCCCCCATTCCCCTCCAGTCCCTGCTTATGGTCAAATATAAATGGCCTCAGATCCCTTATTGGCCTGATGGCCACCAGAGATATACAGATTGTTGGCCGCCGGCGACTGGACACCCTCACTCCAATCGGAATTCGAACGGGGCGAGGAGGAGGACCAATGACCGGGCGATTCCGGCGATGGCGTCGGATAGCTGTCCAGCGTCTGGACCAAATGCTGCGGCGTATGTCCGCCCGAATGCTGGCTAGGTGGCGTTAGGTACTGATAGAAGGCCTGCTGCTGGTTATGCTGCGACGATGGCGACAGCATGTTAGTCGATGGCGATGACCCGGACATAGAACTTTGTATCGAGGGCGGATTCATTTGACCCGAGTGAAATGAGTCTGGAAAAGCCGAAGGATTTCGATAAGCTCTGTGCAAGTTGGGGGATTTATCTTTTGGAAACTTACCCGGAGATCCACAAAATCCATTCAGGTCCAAGCCTGCTGAACCGAACTCCAGGCCTCCAAGCTGCTGCTGCTGCTGTTGTTGCTGTTGCTGCTGCTGCTGTTGCTGCTGCTGCTGTTGCTGTTGTTGCTGCTGCTGTTGCTGCTGCTGCTGCTGCTGCTGTTGGGGCGATAGCGTTTGCATTATTGCACTGCCTTTCGAGGATTGTGGCGGGGCTAGCATAATGCCCATATCGCTGCCCGTGGGCGAGATGATGCCCAGGCTAACGGGTGAGCCTCCCATGCCACCGCCGCCGCCGGTTAGGCTCCCGCCATTGGCCCCACCCAGCAGGCTGTTGAGATTGCTGCCGCCAAACTGCTGCTTCTGCTGGGTGGCATGCCTCATGGCCTGGATGTGGGTGGGGGAGGTGGGCAAACTGGGTCGCGACTTGGCCGGGGATGGAGATCCTTTAGAAAAAGAAATTATTTATTTATTTATTTATATAATTTCAGGTAGTTGTCAGGTGACTCACCCAGGTAGGCATGTGGCGACAGCGCCAGACTGCTCTGCACCGAGTGCGGCGGCGACTGGTTGGAGTACGGCGGACTCAAGCCCTGCTCGTGACTGTTGTTCCCATTGCCAGCTGCGGTCAGGCCGCTCAGATTACAGAGTCCCACTATGCCGGGTACACCGGCAGCTCCTCCGTTGTTATTCCTTTGACCATTCATCCCGAGTCCTTGGCCATTGAGCAGCTCCTGCTGAAATGGCGAGCCCATGGAATAGCCATAGTTATCCAGCTTGATCATGTCCAGGCCATTGCCCGGCAAGGATTGCATGGATTGTGCATTCTGGAAAACAAAAAACTTGGTAAATATTTCTCTCATCTCTTGCGATGAATCCAAAAACCCACCTTGATGCAATCCTCATAGCTCGGCGGCTGCTTGGCCCCCGTATTCGCATTGCTGTTCGGCGGCGGAGCGGCCATCGCATTCGAGTACATCGAATTGGTGTCGTACGGACTGGGCAGATTCCCGTTCATGCCCACGCCCACGCCCACCGGTGAGCCACTGTCCAGGTCGTGGGACATTGCCGCCACTGCTGCTGCTGCCGCCGCTTGTGCCGCCGCCGCTGCTGCTGCTGCTGCCGCCGCTGATCCCTGTAGGCCCGATGTGGGCGGTACACCCGCCGCCGACGCCAGCTGGCCAGGATTCAGGCCATTCAGACCAGCTGCCGATGCCTTTTTTGAGGCCGCACTTGTCTTTTTTGAACTGGCCTTGCGTCGCAGACTTCCGCCACCGGCGGTGGCATCCAGTCCATTGTCCGGGCTGCCTTCGATGAGTTTTGCCTTCTTGGCGGCCTTCTGCTTGGCCGCCTGGCTGCTCTGCTTGCCACCGGCACCGGCTCCACCATTCCCGCCAGATCCTCCGCCATTCCCGGCGGATATAACCGTCGGCTGTGTAATCAACTGAGGCTGCTGGCCCGGTGGCGGAGATCCAATCATGGCCTGCGGCGTCATGCTGAGCATTTGCGGAGAGCGCGGCACATGCTCGTCCAGCAACCGGACGATGTCGTGGTGCAGCCGCTCGCTGGCCACGTCTCGGGGCAGCCGGTCCATGTGATCGGTGATCTCGCGATTGGCAAAGTTGTCGAGCAGAGCTTTGCAGGCCTCGTAGCTGCCCTCGCGAGCGGCTAGGAACAGTGGCGTCTCGTCCTTGTCGTCCTGGGCATCGCGATTGGCATGGTGCATCAGCAGGATGTTAACTGCCTCCGTGTTGTTCACCGCTGCTGCCCAGTGCAGCGCCGTCTTGCCGGAATTGTCGGCAGCATTGATGTCAGCATCCGCTGTGATCAGATCCTCCACCATTCCCTCGATGGCCAGGCGGGCGGCTAGGATCAGGGGTGTGGTACCATCATGCATCCGGGCATTGAGATTGGTGGCCCTGTTCCGCAAGAGAATCTGGAACACGCCCATGGCATCGGCAGCCACGGCGGCATGCAGCGGTGTCCTTCCAGTGTTATCCTGACAATTGGCATCCGCTCCGGCGTCCAGCAAACGCTTGGCAGCATCTGCCCGGGCAAAGCGGGCCGCCAGGTGGAGCGAGGTCTCTCCCGTCTTGTCCATGGTGGCATTCAGTTCGGCCCCCTGGGCCAGAAGATCCGATATCACCTGAGCCGTGCTGTCATCATTGTTCTCAATGTCCTCGATGCCGGTGTCCAAGCCACCGCCTCGCACGGCGGCAATCATTAGTGGGGTCAAGCCACAAGGTCCACGGGCATCCACATCATGCTTGCCGCCATCCTGATGGGCAGGAGGGGTCATAATGGCACGCACATCCGCCACATCGAGATGGGCCTGCGACCAGACCCTCTGATCCGCCTCCTCGTACTCGCTGACCATGGTGTGATCGCTGGCATAGCCACCATTGTTGCCCAGTCCCACCACGGAGACGGGATCGCTGCGCTGTCGCTTGGGCAGCGGCATATCGGACTCATCGTCGGACCAGTGGGCACCGGGTTGTCCCACGCCCTGCGACTGCATGGCCACCTGTTTGTTTAGGTTACGCATTTCCTGGCCATGTGGATCGCGACGGCGACGTGACATGACGGCGGCCGGAGCCCTGAATCCCTCGGGGAACCAGGTTACACCATGGGCACGCTTACGCTGGGTGCTTAAAACCATGCCAAAGAAGGCCAGGACAAGGATCACCAGAATGATGCCCGTGATCACATATTTGACATTGGCCGGAGGCTCACCGTTGTCCTCGTCCCCGGGATTCTTAATGCCCCGGACACTGTAGATGGGAAAGTCGTCCAGCAGCTGATGCTTGGCGGCAGTGGCGGCCAAGAACTCGGCCGCCTCCACGGCATGGGTGAAGCATTCGGTGCACTTGCGATTGTCAATCTCCAGGTAGATTTGGATGCCCGTCTGATAGACCTGCTGGGTGTACACGATCTTGTTCTTGCGTGCAAAGTCCGTATCCTCGATTTCCGGCACGCGGACATTGTCCTTCCAGGGTATTATGATGTCACGACCCATCGAGTCCTTCTTCAAACGCACCGTGGTCCTCAGCATGTGACTCATGTTGCGCAGAAACTGTGCCTGGATCTCCCGGAATTGCTCCAGCTCCATCAGCATCACCACGGACATGGCACCCTCGGCCAAAACCGGCGACTGGGTCTTGTTCTCACAATCCAGACCATCCCAGCTGCACTCGGCATTGTTGCATCCATAGTCGCAGAAGCCGTCGCCGTAGTGCTTCTGGCAGTAGGCATCGTACAGGCTGTTGCAGCTCTTCAGCTTCCGCTCGCAGTCGTGGCCATCGTAGTGACAGGCGGCGTTGTTGCACTCCTCGTTGCACTTGCCGTTCTTGAACTTGTTCCAGCACTCGTGGGCGGAGCAATTGGCCCACGGATTGATGCCCAGGGAGCAGTCGTTGCCATCAAAGTTGCAGGCATAGCTGTTGCATTCGGCATCGCAGAAGCCATTGCCCTGCTTCTCGGCGCATCCCCGCTTGTCGCACATGGCCCGCTGCTGTTGCAGATCCTCGGCATAACGGTCGTTGCCACCACCAGAGTTACCATTACCACCCCAGCCGGGATAATTGGCATCATAGATGTCGCAGCGTTTGCCCTTCCACTTGCTGGGACACAGGCAGTCAAAATCACCCAGGAGATTGTCACAGGCTGCTCCCTGGGAGCAGGGATTCGGCGAGCACTCGTCCAATGTGTCCACTTCGCAGTGTTCGCCGGTGGTGCCCTTGGGGCACTCGCAGCGATAACCAAAGCCATCCTCCTCGTCCACCACACAGTTGCCCACGCGGCAGGGATTCGAGTCGCAGTCCTGGCCGCTCAGCTCACAGTTCTTGCCATAGAAGCCATTGTTGCAGATGCAGTGGTGGCCACTCTGTCGGATGTTGCAATTGCCGCCATTCTGGCAGGGACTCTGGGCGCAAAAGTCAACCTTGTGCTCGCAGTGGCGACCCATGTGCCCGGGCCGGCAGTTGCAGTGATAGTTGTTCACCAGCTGGACGCAGTCCAGAGTACCAGCGTTGGAGCAGGGATTGCTCAGGCACTCGTTGATGTCGCCCTCGCAGCGGGCACCCACAAAGCCCGGCTGGCAGACGCACTCGAAGCCACCGACTCGATCAATACAGCTGCCATTGTTGTGGCAGGCACCCGGCTCACAGTCATCCTTGTTGATCTCACAAATGATGCCCAGGGTGCCGGGCGGGCAGCTGCAGCTAAAGTTCTTCACCAGATCGTGGCAAGTGCCTCCATTCTGGCAGGGATTCGGTGCACAATCGTCAATGTTGAGCTCACAGTTCTGACCCTGGAACCCTTGCCGGCAGTCGCACTTGTAGGCCCCAATCAGATCCCGGCAGGTTCCGCCATTCTGGCAGGGCTGCGACTGGCACTCGTCGATCTCCTTCTGGCAATAGCTGCCCGCATAGCCCTGGGAGCAGTAGCAAACGTGGCTATTCCCGTGATCCTTGCACGTTCCATTGTTGCACAGCTGGCGCAGGCTGAGGCCCTTCCTGTCCGCCGCATCCTGGCAGGAGATGGTCTGCACATCGCACAGCTTGCCCGTCCATCCTGCAGAGCATTTGCAGCTAAACTGATGCTTGATCTGGCTGCAGGTTGCTCCATTCTCGCAGGGCGACTGGCTGCACCAATCCACATACTCGGAGCACTGCTTCCCGGTATATCCGCTGGGACAGTGGCAAGTGTACTCGTCCCGCTGCTCATGGCAGGTGGCTCCGTTCAGGCAGGGACTGGAGTCGCATTTGTTGAGCTTGTACTGGCAATTGGCGCCGGAGAATCCCGCCAGGCAGCTACAGTTGTAGGCATTGATGCCATCGATGCAGCTGCCGCCGTTCAAGCAGGAGCTCTCCGTGCAGTCCTCGTCATTGGTCTGACAATTGATGCCGCTGAAGCCCAGGGGACAGGTGCAGGTGTAGCTGTTCACATACTGGCTGCAGGTGGCTCCATTCTGGCACGGCTGGCTGATGCACTCGTTGATGTCCGTCTCGCAGTGCTTGCCATCGAATCCGTCCACGCAGAGGCAGTCATAGTCACCGATACCGTCCAGGCAGGTGCCGCCATTCTGGCAAGGGAACGAGGCACAGTCGTCCGTGTTGATGGCACAGTCCCGGCCCTCGTATCCCTTGGTGCAGAGGCATCGATACGAGCCCGGCACATTCAGGCAGCTGGCCCCATTGCGGCACGGAGAGCTCAGGGCGCACTCATCAATGTCCTCGTCGCAGTAGCGACCCGTATATCCCACCTTGCAAGTGCAGGAAAAGTCCAGGAAATTGGAGCTTGGCGTGCACTTGGCCTCGTTCTTGCACCGATTGCTGGCGCAGGGATCCATCTTGCTCTCGCAGTCCCGGCCCGTGAAGGGCACCTTGCAGACGCACTTGTAGCCATTGACCTTGTCGATGCAGGTGCCTCCATTGCCGCACGGATTGGTCACACAGTCGTCGATATTCGTCTCGCACTTCTGGCCCGTGTAGCCCGGCATGCACTGGCAGCTAAAGGCGTTCAGCTTGTCGTAACAGGTGCCGCCGTGCTGGCAGGGATTGCTGCTGCACTCGTCAATGTCCAGCTCACAGCGCTTGCCGGCATAGCCCGGCGGGCAGTGGCAGATGAACTCGTTGATGCCATCCTCGCAGCGACCTCCATTGACGCAGGGATTTGAGGCACACTCGTCCACATCGCTGAGACAGTGGGCATCGTAGAAGCCCCGCGGGCACTCGCACTTGTAGCCATTCACCTGGTCGATGCACACGCCATTGTTGGCACAGGGACTACTGATGCACTCGTCCACATTCTTCTCGCAATGCTGACCAGTGAATCCGGGCACGCACTGGCACTTGTACGAGTTGATGCCATCGATGCAGGTGGCTCCATTGTTGCACGGATTGCTGTGGCATTCGTTTACATTGATCTCGCAGTTCTTGCCGCTGGTTCCGGGCTGGCAGTGGCAGAAGTAGCTGCCCACCCGGTCCTGGCAGTGACCATCAAACTGGCAGGGATTCGACTCGCACTCGTTGATCTGCTTCTGGCAGATGTAGCCCGTGTAGCCGGGATCGCACAGGCACTTGAAGCTGTTCACATCGTCGATGCACTTGCCCCGATGGCAGGGATTGGAGTCGCAGTCATTGATGTTGATCTCGCAGCTGGTGCCGGTGTATCCCGGTGGGCACTCACAGCTGTAGCCCGCTATGGAATCGTGGCAGATGCCCCTGTTCCGGCATGGCTGCGACTGGCAGTCATCGATATTTATCTGACACCGGGCTCCGGTGAAGCCCAGGGCACAGCTGCACTTGAAGCCGTTGATCTTGTCGTGGCAGGTGCCATCGTTCAGGCAGGGATTCGATTGGCACTCGTCGATATCGATTTCGCACTGGGTTCCGGTAAAGCCGGGCATGCAGACGCACCGGAAGGTGCCGGGATCGTCCAGGCAGCTGCCCTCGTTCTGGCACGGATGTGACTCGCACTCGTTGATGTTCGTTTCGCAGCGGGGTCCGGTGAATCCTTGCGAGCAATTGCATCGATAGCTGCCGGGCGTGTTCACGCAAATGCCATTGTGCTCGCACGGTGACCCTTGGCCACACTCGTCGATGTCCTCAGAGCAGTCCACACCCTTGTAACCGGTGGCGCAAGAGCAGGCATAGGAGCCATTGATGGGACTGGTATCACAAATGGCGTCGGCATGGCAGGGATTAGAGGTGCAGGCATCGTCCAGGTGGCACAGCAATCCCGTCTTGCCCTTGGTGCACTGGCAGTAGAAGCTACCCACTCCGTCGATGCAGGTGGCGCCGTAGAAGCAGGCCGCCTGCTTGCAGTCATCGGTGTTGACACTGCAGTCCGGTCCCTCCCAGCCATTGACGCAGATGCAGCTGTAGGAGCCATGGGTGTTGGTGCAGGTTGCTCCGTTCTGGCACACGGGGTGCTCCCGTTGGGCGCACTCATCCACATCCACCTGGCAGTAGCGACCGGTGAAGTTTGGCGGGCAGCTGCAGCTGTAGTCCGAGATCCCGTCGATGCAGGTGCCACCGTTCTGGCAAAGATGGCCCACACAGTCGTCGAAGTTCTGTTCGCAGTTTTTGCCATCAAAGCCTGCAAGAGGATAAAGAGATGTATTATTTATTTACTTTTTATTTACAAGGTTTTAAAGTTGCAACGATAAACAAATTAGGCCAGAAAAATGGTTTTAATAAAGTAATATTGGTAATATTGGACATTGCCTACTTTTTGGCGGCTCTGGTAGTAACTTTTCCTACATGGTAATTCAAATAGAAGGGAAAATGGAAAGAAAACTTGCAGTTCCATCGTTCCATCATTTATTGATGAGTTCAACAAAATTCCCTCAATTTCCCTATATTAATCATTTGATTAAGTTCAACTATTCGAAAAAGCTTCGTTGTATATCTAATAACAAATATAACATTTCTTAATAAAAAACAACAAGGCTTATCTTTGAGATATTTACTTCTCTCTCTCAAGTTCTTCTTTCCTAATTCTTTTTACCGCTCCCTTGTCTTATATCCTCTTTTCTCTGTGCAATGGAGTGCATAATCAGATTTATGGCAACATCATAAAATGCTTCAATAAACGAAAACGTTTACAGCCACAACAACAACAACACGAGGAGGAATGGAGTAGGCAACAAAAAGTGGTTGAGAAACAACAACAATAATAACAACATAAAGAGCAGGGCGAAGCAGCCGCACAAAACGCAACGGCCGCTTAAAGTTGTTGCTTGTATTTCAATCTTCGTCGTTGTTGTTGTTGTTATTGCTAAGGAATGCTTTGCAGCTGTGCTGCACATGTTTGTTTTGTTTTCAAGAGATGGAGAGAGCCGGCGTCGCACTCTCTCTCTCCCTCTTTATTTCTTGGATTTTCCGTTTACCTGATAAACTCTCTCGCTCCCTCTCCGGTTTCGTCCCCCACCTCTTTTGCCTTTGCTGCGCCTGCGCTTCGCTTTTGGCGGCTGCGCATGCGAAGCGAATGGGCAAACAAAATGTAATGTGAAAACAGACAAGGCAAGGCAAAAGCACGCACACAGGCAGCCGCATATAAACACACATGCGTACAGGACAGGACATTACAATAAGTACATAAAATAATATCAACATCAAACTTGTTTGATTAACTATGATTTATGTTGTTAACGTTTAAATAAGATTAAAAGAGCAAATCAGAAATCTCTAGATCCCAATTTTGATAGCCTTCAAAACTTTAAACTCTTGCTAAGGTATAAACAAAATAAACCT
Organism: Drosophila ohnishii; assembly: GCA_018905755.1. NCBI lineage: Eukaryota > Metazoa > Arthropoda > Insecta > Diptera > Drosophilidae > Drosophila > Drosophila ohnishii. The sequence continues at coordinate 16,749 of JAEIII010002473.1, read as the reverse complement.
ATTTTTTTCTTTTTTCATTATTTTTGAGTTTCACTCAAAATAAAACTAGTCTGTCTTAAACCTATTTGGGAAATATTTTATTTATAATAATTATGTGCTATATTTTCGATCGCCACTGTGCCAACATACATGTGTATATACACACACAGCCACACAGCACCCAGCACACAACACGTCTTTGGTTGTTCTTTCCCACGGTCTCATATCTCGCGAGCCCCAAGCCTCTGCCGGCTTCGCTGCCGCGGTCAACTATTTCGAATGCGCGCCAAGGTATCTCCCTCTCTCTTTTGGACTGTCTCTCTCGCACAACAATGAAAAAATGCTGTTTATGCTGCGCGCGCTTCGCTTTTTCGCTCTCTCAAATTGAAACGCTCTCGCGACGCTCTCCCCCCTATTCCTCCTTCCCCACGCTATTACTCTCTCTCTTAAGCGATCGAGTTTTTGGACTTCGTTCATTGCGCTTTATTTATCTTGGTGTGTGTTGGAGGATTTAAATCGCACTGCAATGGTATTTTCCTTCATACATCCATACATACATACATACAGATATATTTGTTATGTAGAGCTCTCTCTCAGTCTCGCCCACGAGCTTTGTTTTTTCTTTATGATTTTTCTTGCTTGGTCGGTTTTTTAATGCCACAAAAGAAGGGCCATATGTACAAACATACATCCGTACATAAATATATACATACATACAAATGTACATATGTATGTATGTATGTACATACATGTGTAAGAGTGCAAGAAAATATTTGCCTGTGTTGAGAGGCGGCATTTGTTATTATTATTTTTATTTGATTTGCGACTACAACTTGTTGCTGTTTAAGGAAAAACAAAACCACAGGAAGGAAAACAAAAATGAAGTGGGTAACAGAAACAGAAATAGAAAATTCCAAAGGACACAAAATAATCTACATTTTACGTAGTACAATTATTGATACATATGTGCGCTCTAAGTTAATTTTACTCCAACGGAAAACGGCATCTTTAACATCTCTTGTTCTTTCCCTATTTTGCATAATGAGTGCAACTTCAACCTGTGCCCCTCTCCCTTCCACCCCACCCAAATTCCACATTGTTTTTGTTTCTTAGTCGTCTTTTGCTCTTATTGCAAGTTGCAAACGTGATGTCCACAGGGCGATTCGTGTCGTGTCGGTTTCGTTGTTGGCTTGTTCGCTGGCTGTTGTAATTCGGTTAAGATTGCTCAATGGGCAACAAAAAACAACTACTTAAAGTACGAAAAGGCGTACATTTTCCCAGTGCAATAATTGAGAGCAAATTCTGACTTGGGTCACACTTTCACACGATCTTAAGTTAGGCTTAAGATCATGTTTTAAAGTAATTAAGTATCTTTTTGATTAAATACAAAATATTTAAAGTTTTAATTAAGGTACGAATCTTCTTAATATACAGCTCAATTTCCTCTATAAATAAATATGGTTTTTGACCACACTTTCGCACGATCCTTGGCTGATCCCCAATCTATTTATTGCAATTCTTCCGCCGAGTTTTGTGTCATTAGAATTTTTGATTGGCCGCAATTAAAAGGCCAGACTTATCACATCGCTGTATCTCCCCTCGCTGCAGTTACTGCAGCCTTTTGTAAATTGTCGTGTGCAATTCGCATCAATTGAAATGAATTAATTGAAAATTGCACACAAAACACACATACATATACAGACTCATGCACACACACACATGTGTATTTATGCACATACGATTGTATGCAATCCAAGCAATTTACATGATGAATAAGAATTACAACAAGAAAAACACTGAATGGGCGACAATTGACGGCAGAAGGTTAAAAAGTTGTGGAGAAAAAGGGGGAGAAGTTAGTGGATACAACTGATCGGACAATTATAATCTATGGGATCAAGTCTTTCCAATCTTGTAGCTTAAGAATAACTATAAAACGAGGTCAAAGATTGAGCTATCTAGATCGTTAATGCTGTTGATACAAAGAACTTCCTGCTATAATGCCTTAAACAAAATTCCACATAGTTTATACCTTAAGAAATATATCACATAATATACAGAGATTACAGTAACAAAATCACTGCGACAATTACGCCAATTCCAAGTCCAACACAACTCCCTGTAGCCGCCAGAGTGTAATTTATGCCATGTCTTTCTCGTTTCTGCAATGATCTTCAGGGTGAATTGGATGCTTAAGCACAGAGATACGCCCTAAGGAGGTCATGCAACACTATCAGCCAAGGAAACCCAATAAAGCAACCAAGGAAGCTGAAGAAACCGCCAGAAGAAAAATCAAGAGAGGGAGCTGGGAGCTGAAGAAACGAAGAAAGAAGCCGCGCGCGGATGAGGCCACGATCTTTTAAAATTTGTAATGCTCGCGGAACGACGGAATGGAATGGAATGGAAATGGAAATGAGCTGCAATGTAAAAGTTGCAGTCGCAAAAAAAAAAACTGATGAATGATGCTGCTGCTGCTGGGCTGGTCAAACGAAGGAGGTATATTTTTTTCCCCCCTTTTTTTTTTTGATGCTGACAAACGAGTTTGCCCCTTGTGGCAGCCTGCTACTTCAGATACTTTGGCGTGGGCGCCTTTTTCTCTTAGTTCCCCTCCCCCAAAACCTCTTTTGGCTCGTGGCCTGTCATGGAGTCATGACTCACCATAATCGATAACTGGCTATCGATAGGCGGGCGCTGAGAAGCGTTCTCATCGGAACGGCGAAAACCCATTTTCTCCTCTGATTGCTGAGAACCTGATGCCTCGGGTTGGGCTTGCTCAAATCGAGAATCAAGCTCTAATAACTGATAACCGGGGAGTGAAGAGGGGGAGATATATCGTAAGGTAAGCAAATCTAATTTGCTGCTTGGGGGTAAGCAAATGCTTACTTAGAAAGAAACACGTTGGTTTTTGGTGGGAAAGACTGGACTAACCTATTGTAACTTGGCTTTGAGTAGAAGTAATGCTAGGAATTTAGGTATGGGGTCAACTAGTTTATTGTACAAGAAGAGTTTCCGTTTAAAATGTGAAAATAAACAATTAAACTTTAAATTGAACAATATAACCATTGGTATGCAGTAGCTTAGCCTAAAAAGGTGGCTAGCAACTTATGGCTTCTTGGAGGTTTTAATCTTTTTACCAAGCTCTTTAACTACCATCCATAGTAACTTGGTTCATATAAAAACTACAGACACGAAATTTGGTATAGAAAAAGGTGGCTCTTAATATTTGTATTTAAGTTGCCTTTCCTTTAACTATAACCTTTAGAATTTTAGATATATATTTTATATATGGGACAACTCACCTTTGGGACATTTGCAATCGTAGGTAAGACCATTAGACCTACAGATTCCACCATTTTGACAGGGCGATGGTGAGCAGGGCTTGTACTTGGTATCACAATCCTTTCCCGTATAGCCCGTGGGACACATGCATCTGAAAAATAGGAAGTTAGAAATGGTTTATATTAAAAATAGGAAATAAGAACGGCATTAGTAATAAAATCGGGACAACCAACGACGACAGTATGCAATTAAGTTCAAGAGAAACCATAAAATCTGTCTCTTTGGCTTGAACTTCCGTTTTGCTGTTCGGATTCGGATTCGGATCTGGATTTGTATCTCAATCTGAGGACAGAGATTCGTGAGTATGTGTGGATTGGTCGTCGTTGTCTCTTTCTGGCTTTGCCACAATTGCTTAGAGGAGTTTCAACCGGTTTTTTGGTTGTTACCACAAAACAACAGCACAAGAAAATATAATATAAAAAAAACAACAACAACAAAAAAAACCCCAACGGAGTGGAAGTATCTCTCGCTGGGACTCTCTTTTATGGGCCGAGTTTTTGTTCACTTTGATTTTGTACTGCCGCTTCTTCTTTCATTCTTATACGTTGTTTTTAATGTGATTTAAACTTAATTTGTTTGTGCCATGTAAGCCGAACCGAAAGTCCAACTGCATTGAGATTCTTGAGAAATGTTTCCAGCTCGCTCTCGTTGTTGTTGTTGTTGTTGTTGTTGTTGGGTTAGCCAGCCATTAAAACGGGTTTGCTTTTTGGCCGGGAGCACCTTAAAAGGCCAATATAAGACAAGACCACGCCCCTTCCACCGCTAATTAAGACCATTAAAGAGCATTTAATTAAATTAAACAATTAAAAGGCACCAACCGCAACTCTTGAAATAGTCAACACACATCGAATGCCGCCGCCGCCCCAAAAACAGAACATAACGCAAACTCTTTGGGAAGATCTTTTTTTCCACCTTTGAAAGGGTTTTCGAGTAAATTACATTAAATTGAAATTGGCCTGCGAGTCCACCAACAAAAGAAAAACAAAATACATATACACACACGCACGAGTGTACGAAAAAATTGATTTTTGATTGACATGTGAAATCCAGCAGGCCAATAGCCCCAAGGGCCTCGTCTTTTTGTTGCTGTTGTTTCTTCTCACATTCAGATGAAGATTAGTTTTTGATTTTTTTTTTGTTAATTTGGGTTCGTTGAATTTCTGAGAGAGTGTATGGCCCCGCACTCTAATGAGCAAGTGAAATCTTGGCAGATGCCAATTATTATAATTTTATGTTGTATGGAATGAAAAAACAAGCCCAAGAAGTGGAGCTTAAAATTCCCAAGTACGAATTCGGTGGCAAGAAACATCTTCTTTTTTAGTCTCGAATAATGCGTTAACCCTTATATGGATAACAAATAATTCTAAAAAGCAATAAATTTATAATTAAATTAAAAACATTTCATCTTAAATATCAATCCTCTGCACAGCTCACCTTTAAGCCACTTCCATGAAGTGCTCTGAGTTATTCATCCATTTAACTCCACTCAATATTCAATGGCCCGACGAATAATCACGAATATCTCCTAAATCGAATGCCCTGGCTATTCGCTTAATTATTCGTTTTGTGTGTTCGACAGTTTGTTTCCATTAATAAATTCCCACCAACTGACAGTTGACAAATAAAATCGCTGTTTTTGCCAAAATAAAACGAAACAAAAAATCGAAAGCCTCATAAACTAAAGTATGACTAAGCTTTAAACAGAGATTTAGCATAGAAACATCATAAAAACCACAAATCGAATATGAAATTTATGCAAATTGCCCTGCCAGCCATTCAACGGTGGCAGAAGATCATTTGGGGCCCCCCATTTACTACCCTCAAAGACCATTTATTTTGAACTTTGTTTCGGGTATTATATTTGCTAAGCGGACCTGAGATCTAAACTAATTTAATTGCAACTTATGAGATTTAATTTTGAAGTGCAATTTATTGAAAGAGTAGGTTTAACTGCACAATGTATCTTTTTAATATTTAAATTTCTAAAATACAATTACCAATTTTGTATCCCTATAAATTATTTGTTAAAGGCAACAAATTGTTTCTAGTGTATGCTAATTACTTTGAAAATGTCAGCCAGTTGAAATACACTCAAACTAAACCTAAATCAACGGCAAACACATGTTCACATCGCACTTCTCAGCTTAAATGGCTTTTAGTAAAGATGTATACACACACCTCCGCACATTGGATAATTTGTGTGTTTCAAATTAAAAATGCAAATGATGCCGAACATACACACACACACACATACAGAAAAAAACGAAACAAAATACTTAAATTTACATGAACAAACCGAACCAGTTTCCAACAAAAAAAAACAAGAGTAAAATTTTTTGTTTTCTAAACAAAAGATCGCCGGAAATTTGAGATCTTTTGTCTGACTTTTTTTTTGTGTGTTTTAATTAGAGTGGAAATGACAATTTGTTGTTGGCCTAAACGAAAATCAATAAGCTATGCAAATCGGTCCAAATCGAAAATAAAACCACAAGTTTTGAATGCGATTTTATAAATTATTAGTTTTAAATGGCCATTAATTAAAGGAAGCTACCAAAAGAAAAAGCGCCTTAGATTAATATGCAAATCGAACCCGAAACGATGATGATTTGTTATCGATTTGGGGCCTTTTTTTTGGCCAGAATCAGACGTGTTTGATCTTTTGTCGAACAGAGAAAACAATTTGCACTTGTCAGCTGGAAGTTGAGTTATAACCTCCGCTGACACTTGAATTTATTGATAATCGGCGAATCAATTGATATGCAAAAGCGCTTTGGTTTTGTTAATTGCTTCATTTATATTGATATTTATATTAAGGTTAATTTTTAGTCAAAGTTTGGTTAAACTTACTGGTAGGATCCGTGGGTGTTGACACAGGTGCCGCCGTATTTGCAGGGATTCGACTGGCACTCCTCGACATCATCGGAACAGGTGGGACCCGTAAAGCCTGGCGGGCAGGTGCAAGTGAAGGTTTTGCTACCAGCCAAGGCGGTACAGGTGGCACCGTTTCTACAAGGCGAACTTGCGCACAGATTCTTTGTCTCGCAGTGATCACCTGTGGATGAATGGATATAAATAAATATATATTAGATAGATCTCTCAAAATGCAGAACCTCAAAAAAATCTCACCTGTATAGCCGTTGGCACACACACACGTGTACTCCTGGAGCGTTTTCAGCTGGCAAGTTCCACCATTGTGGCACCTAGGATCATCACAGGCATTCGGTACCGGTATCTCGCACAAGGACTCATCGAATCCCAATGGACATTGGCAGGAGATACCAAGGCGGCCGTTACGAAAGGTCACCTGGCAGGTGCCTCCGTTCTGGCAGCGCATCGAGTTGCATGGATTGCGGTGCTCACAGTAGTCGCCGACAAAGTGCGAATCGCAACTGGAATGGCATAAGATGCAGATACATTTATAGATTAAGATACAGATACAGTTGAAATAAATAATTATATATTTTATAGGGCTTACTTAAGGTAATTAAAAAAAGCTTATTTATTTATCTCAAAATAGTTTCTTTTCATTTTTTGAGCAGTGCATTCCCACATCTGTATATTTCACCATGTGGTTTATAGACTGGTCTGCTTAGCAACCCATTCGACGGGAATATCAAATGCAGCGGCATTTGTATAGATCTGCGCCGCCTGATAAACCCGCAAAAGTCCCCACACCACACACACACTCCGAAGTGTTAAAGCTGACAAAGTAGCCTCATTTCCGCCCAGATCTCTGCTCCTTCGGACCACTTTCACAGGACTGGATTCGGATTTGAATTGGAGTTTGAATTGCAGTTGGAATTTAGCGTACTGACAAGACAAGCAGCCAGGCAGGCACAGCAGCACAGCAGCGCCAGATAGACGTCAGATAAGATATATACAGATATATATATATATCTCATTGGAAGAGCTTGTGTCTTCTCTGAGGCTAATGCAAAAATAAATTCTTGCGGATAAGCAACTTATTATAATTACTACATTTTATTTTTTTCTTATTTCTAATTTTATTTGTCACTGAATTTTGACTTGGGAATTTTAGCTGTAAAAAATCAAATCAAAGAAAACCCGATACACCAATAAATTTCCCATAAGCCATGTTTATTTAGGCTTAAAAACAGTGACAAAATCGAGACAAAAACTGCAACAAATTAGTTGAGTAATGCAATGATGGCACACTATCCTCCTTCTCCTTATCTCTCTTTGATGATTCTCCACTCCCCAAGTATTTGTTGTTGTTATTATTATTGTTGTTGTTACTTTTCCCTTGAGAAAACAATTTTTATGTACGGTAATTTGTGCGCGATCTTGATTGCATATTAAATTTTGTACTTTTTTTTTTTTTGCTGCTGCTGCTGCTGATGCTGCTGCTGCTACTGCAATGAGAAAATTACACGCATTGCTGATGCTGATGCTGCGGCAGCATCGCAGTAGCAACATACCGAACGAGGTGCATCCAGCATCCCAGCATCAGGCAATGAATAATCATTAAGGCGGCTGCTGGCTGACCAACCAGAAAAGGGGTCTGGGGATGGTCGTCCAGCAGAGGAAAACCCGCTTTTCTTATTTTTCTCTTTCTCTCCACTTTTTTTTTTTTTTTTTTTTTGCTACTTCCCGTTACAAGTGTGTGAAAATACTTTAGATTTAGCATTAATTTATAGCAAATCGAATGGCTGGCTAGGAGGTATCGCATAGTGGGGCCCTGCCTAGCCCCAAAGTCTGTCGATCGGTGATCCTAATCGAGGAGGGAGTACTTCGAGCCGGATAGACAGGATGCAGGCTGCACAGAAGCCAGCTTAAAAAAGTGTTTAAAATTTTTTCGAAAAAAATAAGAAATTAGGTGTTGGACATTTCCCTCTCCCACAGAGTACAAAAAAAAAAAAAAACAACAAAAAATGAATGTAATATAAATTATAATATACACAGGCCGGCCCCGGCCAAGCCGAGTTTTTCAGCTCGAGTTCAACAAAGTCGCTCGTTGGTAACTTGTTTTGAATCCGGGGGGAGGCGAAAAGGAGGGGATTAACAGCAGAAAACGTGACTTGCATTGGCAAATAAACTGAGGCAGTTGCTGGCTGCTCCCCCTCCTTGCCTCTTTAAGTCTAAGCCGTCCCCATCAAGTTGGCCAAAAGGGAATGAGTCACCTTTTTTTGTTTTATTCGAACGTCAAAGAAATGGAATTGAATGGAATGAAATGAATGGTTTTAAATGGAGCAGAGGGGGGTTTTATATTTTTAGTGAAGTTTGAATTTATATACAAAATATTCGATTGATGTTTAGGTTTTATTTTATTTTTAACAAAACAAAAAAACAGATTTTAGAATGATTTAAAAACAACTAGAACACAGGAAGATAAATGGTTCTTAAATGATATATTTTCTTAAGTTTTTCCCTCAAAGAAACAAAACGACTTGGCCAAATCGACTCGTCTGATGATGCTGTTCAAAAATCTTTGTATATTTTAATGTTGCAGAAACCTCCTTCTGTTCCAACACCCTTGTACCCTATGACACTTCGAGTTCTGACATACTTTAAGCCCAGTTTTGAATACAACAATTATTATCTAATTTCCAAATCACTCCGAAAACCAACCAACTTAGCCGTGAGAAAATCAAGCGCAAATCTATCTCAGATCGGATCAGATCACCGTATATCTGCATCTGTATCTTTGCATCTGCATTCGTATCTCCGCTTGCAACTCAATTTGCGGTTTGGCGATCGAAACAGAAATGACTGACTGCACTGAGAGTTGAAGTTGAATATGAAAGAAATATTCATATATATATATTTTAGTTTGCATTTCGCTTCTCACGATCATATTCCGGATTGAATGGGTAACCGCAGCAGTAGCACAGCAGCTCCAGCTTGGATTTCTAGGATGGAGAGGCTGGGCTGTATATGCTTACACGCAAATGATTTAATGTCATCGGCCGATGATCATTCATCTTTTCAGCCACTCGGACAGCTGGCATATGGCTTCCAGAGCTCACAAGGCATCCTTTCTCTGGTTTCCACTCTCTGAGCTATCTAATTTCTGTAGGGAAATTCACAAGACAGTCTTCTTCAGGGAATTTTTCTTGGATTTCATAGATTCTTCTGGTTATGAAAATTTTCAAATAGTATCCCTCTTGATTACCATACAATTTCCTACTAAAAAGTAAGCGCTTTTTGATAAAGATACATCTTCTTGGCACATCATAACCCATTTTTTGCTGATCTTTGCACTTTAAAAAGGCATCGAAAAACCCGCTTATCACAGCACAAACAGTGACAAAGCTTCAAGATGTTATTTCTCACAAAACTTGGTCATGTTTTTTAATTCCAGATTTTGTTTTCGCATTTTGCTACAATTTTAACTGATAAGACTTTGCTAATGATCGATTTTATGGCTTATGAATGCTTTACATTGTATTAACTGAAGTGTTTTCTGGGCTAATGTAGCTTGAACTTTCAACCTTTTGAGCTCATTTAATCACAGAGACTTTAGTGTTTCGATTTTAAATAATTCTGATTTATTTTCTGAGGCTAGTTGATAAGAATTAAAGCTCTAAACAGCATTTTGCATCTTTAATTTATATTTTCTGTTAAAAAATAAATGTAGTTTTCAAGAAAAACGAAAAGAAATATAAATAAAGAGGATCAGAGACAGAGCACACTTCTCGCATTACATGCTTGGTGTTTTTTTTGGATTTTACGACTTCTGCTGAGCATGTTTTTCACGTGAAAAGTTGGTGTTCTGTTTTCTGTTTCCTCCGCAGGTGCAGCACGCCCAAATGCATTATCGTCTCTCTTTCTCTGTGCACTCTCTGAGCCTTTATCTATATGTTCCTTTCACCCAGACATTCGGTATTTGTTTAGCTGTTCGAGAGAACAATGGCAAAATGGAAAATGGATAATGGGAAATGGTAAAGGCAGGGACGAAGTGGAAAAACGGCCACAAAATGCGTGACCCCGCCACAGCCGATGATGCTCCCAAACAACAAAATTTTACACCCAACAAATTTTTTCTTTCCGTTCTGTTTCCATCCATCCATTCCGAGAGAGAGATTTAAGGTTTTTGTTTGATCTTTCATTTTCCATTGTCCACCTTGCTCAGGTAAAGAAAATGCATTTTTCTGACAACAGCTTCGTCAAATGGGTTCCCAGGTAGAGAGAGAGAATGCTGGCTGAGAGGAAACCCATTGCGCAACGTGGAAGATTTACAAGAATTGTAAAATCCGTTTTGTTAAGCTTTTATTTGAGTGTTCAAATCGATTAATAAAAAGCTAAACAACATTTTTCTTTTAATTTTTATTGAAAAAAAAAAACGGTTGGTTTTATGATACACTGCAGTGTATATAGCTTTTTTGAAAGTTTATGACAAAACGTGTTTGTCTTATGTAAATTATAAATAACGTTAAGCTATCGAGCCCATAAAAACTATTTTTATGAACTAGGTTTTAAATTGATGTCGATCATCATCATAAAAAAAAAAAAACAAACCATGAAGAATTTCCCGAACTAAATGAAATGCATTAAATGTGGTCACACTAAATATTATTAGGAAAAGCAGCACAAAGTCAGAGGTTCCATCACCGAAATGACATATCTACACAAACTCTAGAAGAGTGAAAAAAAAACTAAGGCATAACTAAGATATTATAAGAATTCCCCGAAATAAGCTAAATAAAATGCATTAAATTTGGTCACACTGAATATCATAAGGCAACGGAAACCCCAGAGTTGCACAAAGTCACAGGTTCTATCACCGAACAATATAGTATACCACATTTAATACATTAAAGAATATTAAAATATTTAAGCATTCATTTGTCAAGATATTGCATTATAAAAAATGCATTCTTCTCACCGAATATGATGTCGATTGTCTGTCAGAGTTGTGTTGAAATGACATATCTACACCAACTCTAGAAGAGTGAAAAAAAAAAACCAAAGATATTTCCCATATAGGCATAATTAAGAGATTGTAATGCCTGGGAAAATCTTTCATTTTCAGTTATGAGAAGGCACACACACAGCTCAGATGGATTTATGTAATGCATCATTCCACACATTTGAATAATTAACATTTCTGCCCGTCGTCGTCGTCGGTGTCTTCGCTTCTTTGCCACTCTTCATCATCATCGATGATGAGATGGTGAGGTTAATGATCATCGAAGACTTTGACTTGGTCTTGGCGGGGCTTTCGTGAGTTTCGTGAGAATGCGCAACTTAATTGAGTATCAATAAAACGTTTTAATTTGACCAAGGCAGAGAGCGAAAGAGAGAGAGAAGCAAAAAGCTGGCTACAGGAATTTTGTACGCCAACGCCTCGATAATAATAAATAAAAAAAAAAAAACAAGAAAAAAAGGAAAACAAAAAAATGGAGCAGAAGAATGTAAAATGCAAACGGAATGCACAATAAATATTCGCTACGCTACGCTTTTCGGTTAGCCAAGATCTCACGGGATGGGCCTGGGCCACTGCTCCTCTGGTTCGGGATGGATCTTTGTCTCTGGTTTCCCCTTCGGAGAGCTTGTGTAACACAGAAAAGCAATCAGTGCAGGTTGCAAACAAGTTTTTTTTTTGTTTTTTGTTTTTGGGTTCGAACATCTAAAGGATGCCAAGTACAAAAGGGGAATATATGTATATATAAATATATATACAAGTATGTGTGTGTGATAGTATAATAAAAAATGGACGCCGCAAGTTTAATGTGTCATCGCCGCAACGAAATGCAATGAAAACTTTGTCGATTTTCCAATGTCATTTCCTTGGGACTTGGAAAAGATGCTTCTAAGCCGTTGGAAACCCATGGCAAATGTGCTTAATGATCAGTTAATTAAAGTAATTGCAGCTTGGAAATGCTCTAGCCTACCCTACCCCCTTCCCCCCATTTTCTTTCTTCTTTTTTGTTTCACTTTTTTTCAAAGAAAAGAAAATAATAAGAAAGAGCCGAAGGTAGAAAGCAAAGAACGTTTTCAAGTGCAAAGCGTGTGAGCCAAGCCAGAAGAAGAGTTCAAATAAAAAACTTAAATTATTCTTGGCTATCTATACACACACACACACACACACACTCATACAGGAGAAGCAGCAGCACTCACACAACTAAACAATTAAACAAAAGACTTAGGCAACGAACTTGAGGCAAAGGCACCATCTTTCTTTCTCACAGCAAAGTGAATGCTACTCGACAATTAATTCACTTTCTGCCTACTAAATGGTCTCTATTTTATTACAATTATTTTATTTAATTATTAAGAACTTACTAATGCCACTAAATGCTGGCAAAGCGAAATTAAAATTGAATTCTTGCAATGCTCTACCCTCTTTTTTATTATTATTATTTTCTCTGTTGTGTGAGCTAAACTGACTCATCAGCAAAGTATATAAAAAAAACCAAGAAAAGCAGTTAGAGAAGCGATAGTTTCATACATCAAAGACGATTTCCGCCAAAGAGTTACGAGATTTGGCTCGGGGGATGCGAGCCAAATGCTGTGCTCATTAACATGTCATAAACCGCAATTTTTTATACGTCTCCATTTCGCTTTGTGGCTGGCTTTTAAGCATTTGCCGCTGTCATTCCCCGTTCCCCCAAATCCCCTATTTGCCATATAAATCAAACTCATTGTTCTGATCGGAGCAACATATACATAAAGCCTAGGCCCACAACATGACATTTGACATGGCCAAAAGCCACTAAACACAACGGCAAAGAAAAGCCACAAAAATGGACTGACATAAACGTTGCTCGTGGTCTCTTTCGCTGCATCAAACTGTAGCAATCAAGTCAATTAAACAAACAAGAAGACAGGCCAGGCACAGACTGAGGAAAACTGATCAAAGATTTTGGCAAGCAAAGAAAAAAAAAAAAGAAAGAAACATAATCATTGAGCTTCGAACCAGAGCGATTCCAAATCAAGCCAATGATGTGGTAAATGGATCAGCGTGGATCAGCCAAACGGTTCGAGGATCACTAACGGAACGATAAACCCAGAAAGAGAGAAAAATCCGGCTCGAATAGCTCAAGACAAAAGTTCAAAGCGATCTTATCGCACAGAAAAAAGAAAACCAAAACTGAAAGACAAAAATAAAAGCAGTACAGTAAACACTCGCAACAGGTTCAAACATGTTTTCTTATATTAAATCTAGAAACACCAAGATTCAAGGAGAATAAATCCTTTATAATAAAGTCTTGGATAATCTTTTTAATTTATTTTTACAGTAAACTCCCGGGTATCACTGTAAAAAGCGTTGGTAGTAAAGTTAGAAAGAGCCAGTCATATGGCAAAGGAAAGAGAAGGCAACATCGCACACATACACACATGGCCACACTGGCTTTGGCTTGGCCTGGGCCTGATGATCGTGCCTTTGATGATCGCAAAGCCAAGAGACGACGACGACGACGACGACGACGACAAAATAAAATGACCCACGGATCCCGCGAGACGCCGAGAGTCGTCTGCGCTTCCTTAAGGAAAAACTAAATACAAATAAAAGCAAGCCAAAAAGAGCAGCAAGAGGCATTGCTAAAAGCTAAGCGCTTTTATGTAATTGCACAAAGATAGTTGGGGAGGATGGGGCTGAGGATCGGTTGACATGTGTAGTCCAGCTGGTGAGGGAGGGCAATGAAGGAGAAGGAAAAGCATGTTTACAACAAGATCTTGGATCTTGAAACTAGTGCTGATGATCAAAAAGGCAAACCAACTGCTGATCAGACTTGGAAAACAACAAGAAGATAGATCTTGTATGGAAGAAATCAAATGAAATCATTTTTAATTGAATAAATATTTAATTGTGAATATGTAATATAAATAGGAAGGAACTTTTCTTATAGGTTTGTATCCTTAACAACTATTCCAAGTGATCCCTAAATTCTGATCAGCTACAAATATCTCAGCCATGAGTCGTCCATTGGAATGCAACTCGATCATGGCTTTCGTTCTTTTAATTATGCCAGGTCTCAAGGAACATATATACATATACACATCGGATCGTATCTCAATATGTGGTCTTTCTGTGTGCTCTGCTGGCCCGCTTCACAGACTCGTAAAAATTGTTGACGACAGTCTGTCAAAATATATGGATATAGCGATCGTTTCTCCGTCCGGACTCTCTATTTATAATAACTCAAACAAAGTTATGCGTTGCGTACGTGCCGTTTGTTTTGGGCCGCATTTGATTTATTGCAAAGACAACAACCACAAGTTAAATATATGAAATAGACAACAACAAAACATGGAGAAACAAATACTAAAACAAAAAGGCGGAAAAAACAAAGATACGAGACAGAAAGAGAGGTAGTTAGGAGGAGGGAATATGTACGTAGAAAACCGAAAACGAGGCGAGTGAAAATCATGCGAACCAGGCCCAAGGCACGAACCAGAAATATACTCCCAGACTCTCGTTTAGGTTCAAACCGATTTGCCAGGAATGTCGCTCGACAACGAGAGCCCGATTTGATTCGATCCACCAGCGAGGACTGTAGACTGGCACAGACTGCGAAGACTGGAGTCTGAAGACTGTAGACTGTAGACTGTAGACTGTAGACTGCGGCAAAAACCGTTGAGGATTGTGCGGGCGCTTTCGTTGTCGTCTGGCAAAAGAACTCAAAGCTTTAAACTTCCCTTATTTCTTATTCTTTGTCCTCGCGTCTAGACGAATTTCGAGTTAAATTAAAGTACACAAAGTACACATTCCCTTCGAAGGCACTCTCGGTGTCCTTGAATTTAAGGTTTGTGGCCCTGAGAGTGGCATGTGCAAATGCCCGAAATCGACACTTTACACTTGACAAAAGAAATTAAGCTAAATTTATAAATTTTTAGGATACCTTCAGTGATTTTATAAGTATTTTTAAGAGGTTTTTTAAAGGGAAATTTCAAAGCTATATTTTTACGAATTATTTATTTGTATCTAAATTGTATATTAATTATTTTTCTTTCATTATTTAGTATACATTTATGTCTTAAACTGTACTTACGCGCAATAAGTTTTGCCATTGTTCTGTGTGACGCAGGTGCCGCCATTTTGGCAGCCCACACTCGTGCAGGAAACGGAAATGAGAGCAGTGTCTGTAAGAAAAAAAATATAAAAATTATTAAAAATTACTTTTTTGGTAAATTAAAAAACTTTTAGACAGAAATCTAAATATATAATATATAATTTTTATTTAAAGAATACACCTTTCCCGATTTTACTACTTCTTTTCTGTTTTCCCAATGGTCAATCATCAACTCCCCTCCCCCCAGAGACTCTCCATATATGTAGGTAGGATCGTAGGCCAACTTGTCGCCCATTTATGCCTACTTAACATGCCGCATACAAGGGGAACCAGGGAAAGGCCAGGGCCTGGGGAGAGGAGAACATTCCTGGAGGGAACACAAGATCGGGGAATCTTATATGTATCTGCCTTTTAAGGGCAAACGGGCGGCATGTCAAAGTCAACGTCGTCATCCTCGTCGTTGTCGTTGTCTTCGTTCGTTATCATCATTGTTGCCAATCGCAGACGCCAAAGTTCAATGCACTTGAACTGTCCAGCGATGCAGAAAAATACATAGTTTTTGATAAGGCAAACCGAAACTTTTGCAATCAAATCAAATTTTTAATAAAATGAAATTAAATAATAATAATAAAGCAAGAAGAGAACAGACAAAAAAAATTATGCTTATTCCATTGAAAAATATCTGGCACACAAAATTAAACAAACGAAGCCGCAAACAAGCAATCCCCCCAATTTCGCCTCACCTCTCGGTTTCTGTCAACCAAAAATTGCATATACAATCATGGTCAAAACAATAGTTACCTTAGCTTTTAAATAATATAAAATGTTTTTAATGATTTTATAAAAGTAATTTTTGTATATATTTCTTAATGTTTTTAATCAGATTTTTCTATGTGATTATTATCTAAAAATAATTGCCAGTCTGTCATATATTTTGAAACAATTTAAATAGTTTATTTGAAACTATTTTTAGTACATTTCTTGCTAATTTTCTGTCCAGCACTGTAGAAATATGTATTTGCTAATTGGGCGTGTGGCGATTTCCTGCGCTGGATAAAAAAAAAAAAAGTGAAATAAAAATATGATGGGAGAGAGGGGTCCCTCTAACTCAACTGAGCTCGGTTCATTTCGGTTGGCGACGACAATAAGTTTTGATTGCCCCCGTCAGGCGGAGATAAATAAATCGCTTTGTCTGTCCAGGGGGAGAGGAGAAGAGGGGGAAGAGGTGGTAGCAGGGGGGCATGTATATTTGGGGGGTGCCACACACACACACACAGAGCAGTACAATGAGTGCCCACTGTTCTTATGCACACAGCCACAAAATTAAATGCAAAAAATAAAAAGTTTGCACAAATCGAAACTCAATGAAATATTAAATTTATTGATGGTTAAAATATTAATTTTATAATTGAACAACAAATTTTTGCTATTTTAAAATTCTTTAAAATATTAC
>JAEIII010002455.1:0-11662 GCA_018905755.1 Drosophila ohnishii | reverse complement strand
ATTCGAATAATTATAGATTTTAGAAACTACAAGATAATATACCCCTGGGCAGGATTCTCCTAGAGTAAAGCCGTTTGTGGGGAGAAGAGGGGATAAAAGCAATAACACAAAACAAATGTGCGAAAGAAAAAACAACCAAAAACAAGACACAAAACACATCGCAAAGGCGACTCCCACCAACCGAACACAAACAAACAAACAAACAGAAATCATTTTAAGAGGGTCTATATGGCGCTATTTGGATATTCCATCATCCGAATCTATATCTAAATCCGAATCTGAATCTGAATCTGAACAAGACGCCCATAAAAACATAAAGTTCGCTCAAGTGTTTGAAATCGAAAGAAGGTGTGTGCCTTATGCTTTGATATATTGTTTACAGCAGCACCGATCATCATTAGCTATATATATTTTAATATATATTTGAAAAATCGAATTGCTAAATTTCAGGGTCAAAACGGTTTCTTTTTTTTTTGAAGCCATAATTTATGCCTTGATTTCCGGAGTTCATCGTTGAGCCCCGTCTGTTGTTGGTTACATCAGAGATATATAGACTCTATATAGAGGCGGGCTATTTAAACAATGGCCACAACGTAATTAATGGCATATGCAATATAAAGCAAATAAGGCATTGAAAAGGAACAGAAACTGAACGGAACAAGGGGTCCTCAGATGAATTATCGATGCACACACACACACACATATATAGTATATATATACAAATACGAAAACCTGAAAGCCGAAAGGCAAACAGTATGCAAATGGGCAGAGAACAACACATGCGTGCATATTTAGATGATGATAAATATTATATATATGCAGTCAGACTGCTGCTGCTCCCAATGGGTATTACGGGGTGTCATCTAAAATATTTAAGGCTTTCTATTTGCTTTGCCAACACGGCACGACTCCTTTGAGCTGCCCTCTCTCCATTGACACGTTCACGTCCTTGTCCATATGTCCGCATTTCGAGGACTTTCAATCGACCAAGTCAACTATCAACTGTCAGGACCGGACCGGCACGAAGGACCAACACACACACACACACACAAAGGTGGAGTGAAAGCGAAAGGTGCCTGCTAGTGCCAGAGTCCTGGACTGTGTTTGTACTGTGAAAAATGCTGGCCAGGTGGCCTCAATAGTCCCAATAACTTATTGCCTCGGCATTATGCGGCGAAAAATAGACGAGGAACTTTTTAAAATTTCATGATAATAGTTGAAGACCCAGTGGACTGCAGTTTTCCGTTCGAATGCCTGGCTGCACTTGGCGAAAAAATGTGCGTAAATAATAATTATTGATTAGAGAGTTTAAAAAAATCAAGGTTAAATAAGAATTATTAGATTAAAATTTTATTTTTTTATATAAAAATCTTTAAAAAATCGATCAGATATAATTATTGCTATTGAAATTTAATTAATCGATAAAAATCGATAAATGTTTTCAAAGAGGAATTAAAAAAGCTTTAACTTTGATCGAAAAACTAGGAAGTTTAAATGAAAAGAAAATAATCGATAAATCACCAAAATCCAAAAGCTTTAACTTTGATCGATAAAGCATTAAAATATCGATATATCTTTGGAGTAACTGGGAAGTTTAAATGAAAATAAAACCGAAGAGCGCTTTAATTTTTATCCTGATTCCAAGCTATATTTTTTTTGTGAACGTGTATATAAGGCATAGCATGCCCTGCTCTTTACGATTATATATACTAACCCCTACACATACATATATATATTTATATATATTTTATATATATAAATGTGCCCCGCCATATATCTTAGCAAGTGCATGCATGGCGACTCTAGATGTTTGCCCAAGTGTCCATCAATAAAATATGACAAGAGGCACTTTTAGCGGACTGTCCCCGAGCCGTAAGACTAAAGACCGGACCCGGACCCGGACCCGGACCCGGACCCCTATCCACTTGAATGGCCACGGAATCGTCGCCGACAATATAAAGGTCGCGCCGCAGCGAAACGAATCCACTTACAGCTGTTCTGAGTCATTTGCCAAGGTGTACGGGTACAATCGAACCGGAACGGACCGGACTCGGTTTCGGCTCTGCGATTATTGCGACCAGATGTCCCGTCTTTGAGGGCATGCACCTGTGGTGCAACCAGGTCGCCTCTATGATTCATTTATACGGCAAGATCTTGGGCAGCTCTTAGCGGCGGAGGTCGGTCAGTCAGTTTGTTGTGGCAGGCACACATTTTGTGGCTTTAAAGACGTCACTTCGTCTTTAAAAATGGGGAAAAAAACGATATGTTATAGAAAGAATTTAAAAAGTTAGGAAATGTATGCACTTGCATTGATATTAAGATTTAGAAATGGATTGGCAAAGTATATCGTTTAAATATTTATTGAAATTTATTGAATTTTGGAATTTGGAAGTTTTCTTTAACTTAAAAACAATTCAACTCAATTTTAATTATTTTAATAGAATTTTTAACCTATCGAAATAAATCGAAGGTAAAGCCTTTCCATTTCATTCAAGTGTTTTTAGGTTGAATAATTAATCCAAAAGAAATGATAAAATTTTTAATGAACCATAGAACATTTTAAAAGTAACTTACTTACTTATATACTATAAACTTAAGAATATTTATATTTAAGCGAACAAATTGCCAAAGGTAACTAAAAAAAGTATACAAAAATTCTCAGAAAATCAGAAAATGGAAAATAAATTCCTGGAAATCATAAGAAAGAATTCATCCTGTACATTCATCGAAGTAGTTGCACTCGTATTTATCGGAGGCACAGAGACACAATGAAGGAGGTCCTAAGCTAGCGCTGAAGATGGATCCAAAACGGTATTTAGATATATATATATATACTTCGATATTAAAAGCCCGGCAAGGCGAAGGCAAGGCGGAGGCTAAGGGGATTCCGGAATGGCAAATGGCTGACAAATGCATAAAGTTTTCATTTCAATGAATTATTCAAAATCCGACATGACAACATTTTGACTATCTGTCGTTTGCGTTGACATTTCCATTTGATATCTGGGTCGGACTCGACAACGCCAGCGAGGATTATGTGTGTGTGTGTGTGTGTGTGGAGATAAATTCTAAAGGATGGGTAAAGGATGGGCACTCTGGGCACTTCAGGATGTGGAATGTGTGGACTTAGGTGCGATGTTCTCCCATTGATGATGAAGGCAATTGGAATTGCAATCTCGCTGGGAAAACACACACGCACACACACGCACACAATGCATTAATTTATTTAAATGAGTGTGTGTGTGGACTCCTTAATAAGGCTTTGGCGGGGCTTTTGCCGTTTCCGTTGTATGGGATTTTACAGGTACAAGTTGTTGACTGTTTTCTCACTAAAGCTGCTTTGGTGCACTGAGCCAAAAAAGTTATTGTAAAATTTTTCTAAAATTTATGAAGGAATTTTTATATAATATTCCAAACTTTGAGCAGTATATTGAACTTTAATCTTCGCCTCTGGTGGTTTTTAAACCACTTTGCTTACAGTCTTCCAAGTGGTTAAAAAAGAAAACGATTGCCTACTTTTGAGGTTTGCCTCAAAAAATATAGTATAATATATTAATATTTTTATATATAAATCAAACTTTTCCAAGTCTGTAATTTCTCATTTAATTGCTTGACAGCTTTAAGATAATTCCCAATAATAATTCTCTCTTTGATAAGTTTTTAACTTATATAAATGATAAAAAAAAAAAATTAAAATAAAGTATGTTTCATATATATTCCAAATTACAATACAATTTTCTTCACTTTATAAGCCGAGATGCCAATTAGTTGGATTAAACAGGACAATTCAAATTAATTGGCATGCACAATATGTTTTTGAGTTGTCCGCGGGGCCTCAAGAGTGATCCCTAGTAAATCCCGCCATAGGAATCGTACTTAAAGGCTTAAAGGCTACTGGTCTCAGGGCCGGGGCTCAAGGATCCAGGATGAGGAGTGGAGCAGCAGCTGTTACGGTTGCCTAGGCCAATTCATTTGTCAGTTCATCAGCGTCAAAGAATGCATTCGCATCCGCGTATCTGTGAGAGCGTTATTCAAGTGTGCGCTGTCGTGTATCTGTGTGATGGATGCGTGAGCGTGTGTGTGCGTCACAGTCAGGCTCTATTATGGCAAATTTATTTCTACACATCTACTTTTCTTTCTCTTAAGAGGCCTTAAATTATTCCATTATGGTCCCATAAATTAAAGAAAAAACAATGTTAAAAAAAAAATTAATAAAAACACAAGATATTTTTGAAAGAACGCTTAAAAGAAAAGAGCGAATTTGAGCGATTCCTTTGATTCCCTTTTAAAGAGAACGCTCAGCCTATATATGGAAATTCCAGTAAAAATGATTCCAGTAAATATGTAACATAACACTACTTAAAAGTACAACTTAAACTTCTGGTCAGATTCATATTAAATAAATGCCGTCGAAATGTTAGTATGATCTCTCCCTTGCGAGGCCGACCTGTACATCCGTATCCGTATCCGTATATCCTTTGCATGCACAAAATATAGCCGAACAACGTGACTATAGTCCAATGTACGTAATATGTACATATATACGTATGTATGTATGTAAAGAAGAACGACGCCGGCAGCGGCAATTGGCGATGACAATGAAATCGCGTAGCTGGAACTTTGAATTGAGCATCCATTTGGGAATGGCTGGAAGATGTAGAGAAGGGGAAGAGGTGGAAAAGCGCGAAAGGGAAGCGGAGAAAGGGAGGATGGAAGAAGGCTGAGGAGGACCGTCACCTTACGCAAATCGGAGTTGGCCAGTGCGCAGGACCAACCGAAGGCCACGGACAAAGCCGCTCTCTTTTCGGCTCCCTCTACTTGTCTCTCCCAATCTCCGCCACCCATCTCTCTTTTTGATTTCTAAAATGGAATTTTGAATGCCCAGAAGGAGTATCTGTGTGTGTGTGTGCGTGGAACCTCAAAAGGATTAACTTGTAAAGTTCAATTTTGATTTTCGTATTGCGTGTCATTCAGCCATTATGCCCATTAGTTATCAGCGAAATGAAAGGAAGAGCAAAAAAACTAAAAACGAATAAACTTTAAGCGAAGCTCAAAGTTCAAAGAAGAACAAGCAGCAGCTTCAAGCGGCTCCTCCTCTGCCGCTGTCAGCGCTGCCAGCGTCGCTGCATGTGTGGGTGTGCTCCTGCTTCGTGCGTGTGTATTCGTGGGGGCGCGCAAGCAGGATAGCAAGATATAGATATGAGAACCAAAGGGAGAGAGAAAGACAGGGAGAAAGCGACAGCGCCTAACAAAGTTGAGTAGATTGGAAATCAGTAGAGGAGAGAGCCAGAGAGCGCCGACTCGCTCTCTCATACACACCTCCGTTTAGTGTTTAGCGCTCCTTTCGTGTGCCGCCAAATTAAACACACATGACAATGTCAATTCATTATGGCCGAAAACGAAAACGGAAACGAAATTGCAATTGCAGCAGCCTCAGAGCGGCAGGCTGAGCCATGACTGCGACGCTGGCAGCGGTCGCGGCAGCGCCAACGACAGCTGATAAAGACAGTTTGACAGGCAAATCTGGGGCCAAAGCGTCAGAAGAAGAAGTCCTCGGTGAGAGGCACAGCCTGAGGAAGAGAGTGGATGAGTAAAAGAAGAAGAACTCGGCACCCACACCCTTTTTTTCGGTAGTTGCTCACTTTATGTCGTTACAGCAAAGCCTCTGCAGTAGAGAATTCTTCTAATTGGCGTTCTCTTAAGAAATAAGTGAAAGTCTAAATCACTTCAGCTGTGGTTACTGCTTTGATTAAACTACTATACCTTATTTTGATCCCTTAAACGAATAAAATCGTTTAAATCAATTTAACTAAGAAACCAAAATTTATATTTTTTACACTTAATAAATAAATCCATATTAAGACAGGACCTTCTTTGCAGTAAGTTTTTTTAAGTAGCTTCGCTGGTTATTATTATTCAAAATACAAAAGAATATATATGTAGATATAAGAACTATTTAAACGAACTACAGTTTTTGTTACCAATTTTTATTCTATACTTATTTTCGACTTAATCTTGAATTATTGGCTGTGGCTCATATTTTGTGGCAGCACTGTATTTTTACGGTTATTTATCAACCGTGGCTTGGCAACGGATCCGGGAGAGAAGAGATCGGGAGCCGCTAGTACCGTAAGAAAAATAGTTTACCACCCACTCGAATTGGAACTCCGTTCGCTGTTGGACGTTGTTTGAAGCCGTCGAATTGAACCATAATTGTTTCATTCAGACATGTTCCATGTGCACGCAACGTGTTCGAACCCGGCTAGCTATATAGCAACCCTGCCCAGCTATGTATATAGCTAGCCGGGAACACGTTCGACGAACATTATCTCTCGGTTGGATCGAACGTTCAAACACGTTCCTCAAACACATTCTCTCTCTTAAACATTTTACATTCTACATGAGAATTCGACCCTAAATATTACTTAAATGCATACTAACTATAAATAGAAACTAAAAAATATTAAAAAAATGTAAAAGAAAATTAAAGTTGATTTTTTAAAATAAAATTAAATAGTATTTCATTGCCGATTTTCCCGGAATAAAGAAGAATAGCTAAAACATTTAAAAAATAGATATAGAAAAACTTACTAACAAAAGCTTAAAATAATTTGGCACTAAATTGGGAACCGTTTGTTGAAGGCTTTCGATTAAAAAATATATGGATAAACTCGGGAATACACTTTGAATTGCGCGGCATAGCAGAGAGGCAGTCTCTGCCGGTGGTGAGTGGTGGTGAGGTTGTATAAAAGAAAGGTTCAGTATTCGTATTCGTATTCAGTCAGTTCGTTCAGTGTTCAGTGTTCAGAGTTCAGTTTGAGTAGCGAATCGGAGACGTTCTGTGCTGCGTTGATGTAAAATGGACAAAACTGCGTCTGTCCCGATTACTCTGTTTCTGGTTTACACCCATGGCTGACGTAGCGCCGATGAGCTCTTCACAAACGAATAATAATATAATAATAACAATTGATAAACCCAACATATTAACCACAAAATTGAAGCAAATAATAAATAAATGAAATAAACGACAGAAAGCAACAAAAACAGCAGCACGGCATGAACAGCAGCAGCAAAAATTATAATAACGGCAGCCACAACAGCGACAGCAACTACAATTACAATAACAATAAGAAATACGATAACAATTACAACAATAACACCTGCGGTCACCGCTACATTCACAGTTACAGTCCACGTTACAGTTCCCTATATCGTTACAATTCGCGTTGCCGTTACCGTTACACGTACAATTACGTTTACCGCAACCGAAAAGCGAGCTTCAATTTTTTTTCAGTGCGTGCGTGTCTGTGTGCTCCGCCTCAGTCGGTGAAATATCTATTTAGAAATCCTTTCGTTGCTGATTATATTTAAAAAAAAAAGGGAAAGTGAAATAGCGGCACATTGTGTTTTTTTTTACCGGATTCCGGGCACACACACTCACACAACACACATCATACACACACACACACCGAGTAGAAGAGAACAAACATTGAAAATGAAAGCCGAAACAATGCGATAACGGGATAACTGACAAACCAAACCCAAGACGAAGAAAAAGAAGACAAAGGAGGAGGGGAAGCAGCCGCAACAACAACAGCAGCAGCAAGCGAAATAAGGTGAATAAAATATGATTTAATTGAGGCAAAAAAGAAAAAGAAAACAGAAGCAGGAACAAAGAAGAAAAGGGTTCACAACAACAACAACAACTGAAATAACAGTAGGCCACAGTAACGGGAGTAGCACTGCTCGCGTCGCTGCCGACGTCGCAGCATCGCCTCAGGCAAAAAAGAAGTAAAGGCAAAAGAAGTATAAAAAGTAAGAAAATAAGAAAAGGCGAAAAACGAAAGGGCGCATACACACAAACACACATACAAAAAAGACACATAAAGCAGGAGAGCAGGGAGAAAGCATCGCGAAGGAGCTGTGAAAAAAAAGCCGAACAATGGCGAAAGTAATATATCACAATATTTCCCATCCATAGATAAATATCTCAACACGCTTTCCATGAAGATGTTCGCGAAAGTAGCGCAAACAAGCGCGAACGGAGAGTGAGAGAAGAGAGAAGGGATGGCAGAATAGTAAAGAGAATAAAGAATTCTTCGTCTTGGGAGAAGAAGAAAAAAAAAAAAACACAATAGAAAGGAAACAAGCTTATTATGAATGTAACAAAATAAAGAACGCTTCGTAGAATATTTGGTTCTTCTTTCATTTTTTTTAATTTGTTTCTCTTTTTTAATTTGTTTCTCTGTTTTGTATTAAGAACAAAATGTTTCAGAAGTTCATTATCACCTAAGGCTTCATTCAAAAACAATTTTTAGTGACTTAAAATAAATTAAGCTGATTACAATAAATGTGAGAAGTTTGCATAAAATAAATATAAATTACCATAAATCTGAAGGGAACAAAATAAATGTTCTATAAAGAGGGATCCCAAAAGAGAGGATCTCCATATCGCTCTTACACAATATCCCCTCTCTGTCTCTCTCTCTCTCTTTCTTGCCTCTTGCGCTGATGGAAAGCATAGCATACTATTTGGGGCTCGCTGCTCGAACCATAAAAGAAGTAAAAGAAACGGAAAAACTTTGAAGCGTAGGCCAAAAATTTATGATTTTCCTGCATATGTGCGTACGCAGTACATATATTGCAATATGTGTGTGTGTGTTTGCTGGTGTAATGAGTACGGGGCGAAGGAAGGGAAAGCCAAGCAAAAAAAAAATAATAATAATAAAAAAAAGGAGGAAGAAGCTCAAAGAGTGATTCAAACTTTTGGTTGAACCATCAACTTTTCTGTATTTTTTTCTTCGCCTTGAATATTTTATGAAAGGAAGATGAAGTTGAAGTTGAAGTAAAGTCCATCATTAAGCGACCAATATATATATTGGACGATATAAATTGATGTCGCTGTCGCTGTCGTCGTCTTCGCCTGCGTCTCATGTAAATTTCACTCGAAAGTGAAAGTGAAATGCGAAGAGGAGGAGGAGGCGGGGTGAAGGCCGGCGCAAAAGTAAAAGTAAGAGTGATAATATTAATATAATTAGAGTTTGTTTGTTCTCCCCTCCCCTCCCCCACACACGCACACACACTTTCGCCTTGCGCTGTGTGTCAGAACTCGTGCATTCCAACGAAAGTTACGACACATTCTGGCACCAGTACTTCGCTTGCCATCCTCCTCGCCTGGCCTTTTCCGCCTTTCTCGGCCTTTGTCCCACTGGCATTCATTCTTCCTTTATTTTTCCCCCTTGCTTGTTGTTGGGCCTCAACTCAACTGGAGAGTTATCCTAGGAATAGCCCTTGGAGACTGGCTCAAGTCAAGCCATTTAACCGGCAGATAAAGCACATGGCCACATTTCGTCTTCACCTGCCCCAAAAAAAAAAAAAAGATATAATGTCTCTTCTCCTTTCCTGGCGTATTTCCTTGTCTCTGTGTGTTTGTCGTTTTCTGTTGTTGTTGTTTTTTTTTTTTGCTGTTGGAATTCCAAGCCGGTTGCATTAAGTTTCAGTTCCGGCTTGTTGATTGACATTTCCTCTGCTCGCTCTCTTTCACTGGCTCTCTCTCTGTTTTTTTTTTTTTTGTGTGTGCGAGTGTGTGTGTGTTATCCTTTAGCCGGCTGACAGTTTTTGACAAAAAAAAAAAAAAGGAAAACGAAAAGAAAACCTAGGAGTAACAACACTTTTTTTTTCGTGGCAACTCTACTGGCAAATGGCAGTCGCAATCTTATGCAACTCGCTTCGTTTGATAAACCGCAAATGCCACTGTGTGCTCTTTTTTTTTTGTTTTTTTTTTGGTAGGGGGTCGGTGGGGGGTGACTGTTATGTAAGGACGTGGCTGTAACAACAAGCGACAGGAACAACAATGGCCAAGCACCCAGCAGATAAGAGCATCGAGGCAAGAGCAAAAGAAAAAAAAAAATAACACAAAAAAAAAAACAGAAAAAGAGAAACAAATGAAAATCAGCTAACAAAATGAGCAGCGAAACGTGAAAAACTCCAAAAATTATGTACAATAAAACAAAATGAAAGGAAATCCCCAGATTTTTTTTTTCTGGTGTCCTTGTTGTTATATCACAAATGGATTAGGTTGCTCAAAATATTTTAAAACTAAGTAAATCCCAAAAAATCTCTCGTCTCGTCCCAAGACAAACATTTAATTTCAATTTCGATTTAAAAAATCTACAAATATTATAAAATTAAACCAGGTTCAATTCAAAGGAATTTTCATCTTAAAAAATAAATAAAAAAAAATTGCCAACGGGGCGGATGTGGAATATTGCGTATACGTCATGTTGCCTCTGTCTCTGGCAGCGTTCACATTTCATTGACGTGTTCTTACTGGTGGCTGCTAGCTGGTCTGGTTATGGTTGTTATGATTAGGTAACGGCAACAACGGCCAAGATTCCGGGCTGCTCATTCCGCCGTTATGAACAGCAGACCAGAGATAACGCATACGCCGCATGGGTCCACGCTGTCGGCTTTTAAAAGATGCAAATCCCCACGAGACCGAGACTGAAAACAATTCTGAATTATTAAGTTACTCAATCAGGCTTGCCCTAAGACCTTAAACTCACTTCAAATGGGATTTGGCCGAGGGTTTACGTACGTCTCTCTGCCGCCTTTATGTTAGTTGGTGTTTTCCTTTGCCGCGTGTGCCAAGCAATTGAAGGTGGAAAAAAAAAAGAAAAGAAAGAAGACAGCCTGCCCAATTGAGGGGAATTTTCAATTAACGAATTTCATTTTGGACTCGGCCATAAAAAAAAAAGAAAATAAATAAAGAAAGATTTTATTCATTTACAAAGCGTACAAATTTGTGATCTAAAGTCAAGAAGAAACTACTTGAATTTTTATAATTTTTTATGAAACCTTTTTTTTTTTTGTGAAATGAGACTAATTGCTAATTTTTGTAAATATCACTATATGGATTTTCTAATATGTGCAATATTTGTGAGCTATAAATCGATATTCTGTTTTATATATCGAAGCAATACAATCTCAATGAGGGAGGAATCAATTTACTTACATTTTTCCTGATCATTTTCCTTAAATTTTCTGATAATATCAATATTCTTATATTGAATCCGTTATATTTTGATACTTAAAAAATAAATTATGATATTTTTGATGGCATATTTCCTATAGTGATTTGTGATTAATTTCTAGAATTTCTAAAATCTTCAATGAGCCTTGTTTATATAACAAACTTTATTTTTTATTATGAAAAATTAAATATAAATAATTAACTCAATGGCTTCAAGCTTCCCTAACTTGCGGATTATTTTTCTTTGTGAAGGGATTAGGTTCACATAAATATAAACGTGGAGTGACACGTGTCTCCGGGATGGTTGTCCCTTTCGGTTTGGCTCCTGTTAAATATATATATATATATATATATTTTTTTCCCAACCTTTGCCACATGTGCACGACGTCGGCGTCAGTTGAAAGTTTTGTTATTTGTTATTGTTTTCCCCACCAGGACGAAGGGTGGACGAGCACGTGTCCTGGCCCTTTTCAATATGGAATAAAAAACAAAAAAAAAAAGAAGAAAAAACAATAACAGTAACAACGTCAGAAAGCAGCAGGCAAAATCAACAACAAATTGAACTTCAATCGAATCAAATCGAGCTTCCTTACTCTCTGCTGTGTGTGTAGTTTTGTCATTTGTCATTAT